>PVJO010008094.1:0-77338 GCA_004026905.1 Hystrix cristata | reverse complement strand
GGCACAGACCGCCCCTTAACAGGATTGACACTGGAATGGGGTGGGAAATGCAAATGATGAGCTCTGCCTACCCAATCAGAGCCCTAGGGGGCGGGGCCTGGAGTACGTCTTAAACCCTCCTTGAGGTCCTTTTGGAAGCTCACCTTTGCCTCACAGGTGTGGCTTTAAATTCTGTGTCCTGATTACCCACATGGCTGTTCTGGGGCTTTGGGGACTTCGGGTGATCTCATCAGTTCTGTACTTCAGTTTATTTCAAAATTGGGGTGGAACGATTAACTTGATACATTTAAAACAATCAGAGCTGTGGTTGGCACATAGTAAGGGCTACGTGGGAGATGGTTTTTGTTTTATTAATTGTCCTATAATAAATATCTAGCCCTTGGGAAAACCCTAGGTAGCAGTAAAATATTAATAAGAATAAGTTTCTTCCCTGTTCCTTTTGAGTGTATCTGCTGTCATCCTCGTTGGGATTCTGGTTGTAGAGTTCCACCCTTCCCCACACTCACTCAATATAGTTTTTGGTAAAGAGGAGCAGGCCGTAGGCAACATGGGAAGGGGAATTTCGTTCATTTCTATGGGGCATTCCAGAGTACTGGGAAGCAGCAGGCCTTTCCCCCTGATCTCCTGAATTCTCTCTGCTCCCTCTCTCCTTCCCACCTCCTGGCAGGGCCCACGGGCCGGACGCGATGATCCTCGTGGATGGGCAGCCACGCCAGGCCAAGGGCGAGCTCGGGCTTTCCCAGATGCTCCACATCGCCAGTCAGATCGCCTCGGGCATGGTGTACCTGGCGTCCCAGCACTTCGTGCACCGGGACCTGGCCACCAGGAACTGCCTGGTGGGAGCCAATTTGCTGGTGAAGATCGGAGACTTCGGCATGTCTAGAGATGTCTACAGCACCGATTACTACAGGGTAAGGCGACCTTCCCAGCTTCAGGACTCAGCGGCAGAGCTAGCACCTCCCTCACTCGTCTTTGTCATTGTCCGTTAACCTTGTTACTGTGGCGAAACACGTACTCGTGCTTGCCCAGACATGCGCTCAATGGTTACCCTTTGGCTGCTCCTGCATCTTGACATATCCATTTATTATTGTCCCAATAAGCCACCCTCCTTTCCTCTGGACATTTGACTGGACTGTATCTGTTCATTGCAATAACATATGCATCGTGTTCTTACTTACATTGATGTTCATTTTTCATGCAAACAGAATTGTGTATATATACACATACACCCAAACACACACCCATACAAGCCCAACGCTGTGCTGTATTTTAACATCTCCCCACCTAGTCCCTGATCTAAACTCACCCAGGACACATTTTACTCTCTGGAATAATCTCACCACCATGTAAGAATAATCTTGTTTCTAAAGGTAGATCTTGATGAAAAGTAAACTAGCAAAAACGTGAAGGCATTGCTGGACAGACATCTTAAAGTCTTTGGAAAGATGAGGACTTAAAGCATTTTATCAGCTCCCACCTTTGGAGAAGGAACAGGTTAGATCTTAGAAAAAACATTTCTGGTATTGAGAGGGGAGCCATCCTATTCAGTTTTCCTCCCAGTGAGTTGTCTCATGTTAATAGGATATTATTTTGCTCCCAGGATCCTTTTTCTGTTAGTCTCTAGAAACTTCCCATGGATCACTGAGTAGCTTGGACTGTGTTATTCTCACCAGGGAAAGAGTGAGTGGTCACAAATGTCACTTTTCCCAGAAAGAGAAAATGTGGGTGCAACTTGACGCCCAGAGATGAAAAAATGTCCGCCAACTGATGGGGAGGCAGATGCTTTGAAAACAGAGGTCCCCAAGCCCCAGGCCCTGGACCAGTACTGGACTGGACCACACAGCAGGAAGCCAGCAGTAGTTGAGCAAGCCAAGCCGAAGCCTCGTCTTTGTTTACAGCCACTCTGCTTCGCTCACACCATTGCCTGAGCATCACCTCTGTCAGATCAGCAGGGCATTGGATTCTCGTAGACGCACAAACCCTACCGTGAACTACATGTGTGAAGGATGGAGGTCGCACGCTCCTTCAAATCGGTCCGAAACACCTCCCAACCCCACCTGCACCTCACCCCTGGGTGTGTTGTCTCCCACGAGATGTGTCCCTAGTGCCCAAAATGTTGAGGACTACTGCTCTAAAAGATGGAGGATTTACTTTGGGGATATCAACTAGGGAAGGAGTCCAGACAGGTGGTATAAAAAGAGAGAAGACAATGTTTTGTCTGAGCTACCATAACAAGATGTCATTAGCTGGGATGCTTACAACAAAAATTTTGTTTCTGACAGTTCTGGAGCCTGGAAGTCCAAGATCAAGGCTCTAGCAGCTTCTGTGTCTAGTGAGGGCCCGCACCCCAGTTCATCCATGGCGTCCTTCTCACTGTGTCCTTACACAGCAGAAGGCACCAAGGATCTCTCAGAGGTTTCTTTTTAAAGGACAACTCCACATTCATGATCAAGTCACCCTTCTGAGCCGCCTGGCAGTCAGGGTTAACATTTGAGTTTTCAGGGAACACAGACCTTCGGTCCTTAGTGAGGGGAATGGCAGCCAATCGTCTGACCTTATTTGTAGGGAATGAATGATCATATGGGATCCAAAGAGCCCAGAAGCCATTGTCCTGCTCACCTGCGCTTGGTGAATCAGGAGGCTAGGAAGTGGGGTGGGCATACTTGTGAAGAGCAGGTTATCTGCACGCTCCTCATGGTGCTTCCTAAACAAGACAGCTGGGGCATTAAAACCGATCATTTAAGGAATTTCATTTTAGCAGTGACCCAGAGAAAAAGGGAATGTTTGAGAAATGCCTTTTATAGCTGCAGAGTGATTTGTTGATGGTACAGTGAAAAGATGGCAAACGATACTCCAGCATGAGCATACATGAGGCAAAGTGGACCACAGGTGGAGAAAGTAGAATGTCCACAGCAGAGTGGGCATCCTTTCCAGCTGAGAGTGTGAGCGCGGTGCAGCAGGAGCCACAGACTGATGTCCAGTGCAGACCTGCCAGGAAGTAATCAAAGTGGAGTCTTTCTTTAGCATCTAGAGCATTTCTTCCCAGTTATTTCCAAAAAAGGCATTGGTTTGGTTACTAAGGGACCTGTGGGTCACTGAGTTCTTCGAGGCGAGCTGGGGCTGGCACCATTTAATTGCCTTTCTGCTCTGTGTGATGGGGTTTGCTGACTTGCCTGACTGAGCTCAGATTTATGGTGGCATTGATGAAAGTAAGGAACGGCTCATGGTTTTCTGGGTTTGTTTTCTCTTTTTCTGTGCAAGGCAGATATTATGCCAAAGTGATCTCTACTGGCTTCACCAGGGCCTTGGAAAACCATGTCTGACCTGAATGTGCGAACTGAGCCTTTGAACTGACTCCTGGACTTACACTTAATAGCTCTTGGTCCTGTTTAAAGAGAAAAACCGTGTAAAGAGAAAGACAAATCCAAATGGTACTTTTTTTGCCCTTGCTTTAATAGCCATGAACTGTTGCTCTTTCCTCCTGGGAGAGACTCAAGGAGTAAACCCGTCCCACTTGTGTAGGTGCGGAGCATGCCAAAGGAAGGGAAAGTAAGTGGGGAACATCTATACTCCGGGTGCCTTCAATTCCTTCATTGTGTGTCCTAAATCAGGTTGTTAGGGGGGCCAGCTGGCTTGAAAATGCGTGCCTCTGGCTCCAAGCTGGTATGAGCAAAGAAAGGGTAGTGACTGCAGTAAAAACTCAGCATTGTGGGTATTCTGCTGCTGGCATGTAAATAATATAGTCTCCTTGACATGAAATGTAAACACAAAGGAGCAGCTTATGTCGTATTTCCACTTTTGACTCCTTGCAGTGTCCTAATGTAGACACAACCTCGCCTTCCCTACTCTTCTATAAATTTGCCTGTGCTCACAGTTACGTACCCTAAAGTCTTCTTGTCCATATTGGAGGACATTTGGAAGACAAGGTAATTCTTAGATTTGGGTGTCATGTCACCCGTGTTCACCTCCTAATGCTCGAGCATTAGGTACAGTGAAAAGATGGCATGTGACCTCAATGCTGTTCAATATTCTTATCTTAAAAATGAGAACAAAAATATTTACTCAAGAGAGGTTTGTTGATGTTAAGCAAATTAATTTGTGTAAAGAGATGGTAATATCCTACTTACAGGATAAACTATAGTTTTTGTTATCTTCCTCCATGTTTTTTACCCATCCAAGCCAAGAGCACCATGGAGCTAATCTTTCCAGACACAATCCCTGGGCCAGAGAGAGGGTCTTCCTGACCATTAGGAAACTCACACAGCTGGCCCAAAGGGTGACGTCTTTAAGTTGATTGACTCGGGACACTTTTCTTCCTAAGATTTCGCCTTACATAGAAGTACTAGGTCATCAGTACTTGCTGCTTCTTCCGGTCAGTGTTCACATGGTCTCACTCCTGAGTTTTAGAGCTAAGCCCATGTTTGGCTGACTTGTGCAGGGCTTTGTTGTTCAGTATACGCTGGCTGAGGCCCTGAGGAATGCAGTGATTTAGCAGATGGAGAAAACACTATGAAGGATTGTCTCTGCAAGCTGATACTGAGGGAATAAGTTTGCACCTCTCTGCTACTATTGATTCTGAGGGCTAAGGATTTGCTTTCTTTTCATGCCTAATACAGATAACACAGAAAATTCAGGTGTGTGTGTGTGTGTGTGTGTGTGTGTGTGTGTGTGTCTGTGTGTGTCTGTGTGTGTGTATGTGTGTGTCTATCTGCACATGCCCACCTGCTCAATGAGGATTCTATAGAGTATACACAGGAGGGCAGGAAGAAAGATAGAGATAAATCGTTCCTTGTAGTCTCCCTTTTTCATTTTTAATTTCTTGAAACAAAGAGGCACCATCTGGCTCATGCGTAAGTGGCATGCAAACGATTTACAAAGGTGAACTGCCAAATTTCCTGTTACACATTTAGATAGAGAAAACAAACACCATTGCATCAAGGCCCCAGAGCAATTTGTTCTCTCTTCTTAAGGCGGTGCCCAGGGACAGAAACCTCTTCTTCCTGTGGCTCACCAACTCAGTCTTCCAAGACTGCCTCTTAAACTGGCTTCTATGCGGGGTGAGTTCTGGGCACTGTTCAACTTTCTTCAGCACATCAAAGACACTAAGAGACTAGGTGATCAAATCCAGAATAAAGAAAAGTTTCAAGCACCCTGAAGGGAAGGGTGTTGGAATCCAGAGTATGAATGTCTTCAGATGTTCTAAATGAAGGGGAGACCATATGCTGAGATCTGGGCAGATGAGATTAGAGGGGATTGGCATTGTGACACTACAGATCCACAGTGCCAGGAGGGAATTTTTCTGTTCACCCTTCTGTCCCGTGTACTTAGTACAGTGCCTGGCTCTTGGTAGACAGCCAATAAAAATATCAGTGACTTAAGTCAGGATATGAATTTGGGGTTATGCAGGAAGTCGGCCAGCCAGACCAGGAGGAGACAGAAGAGGCAATCAGACACCACAGAAGAGCCCTGAGCCTTTGGAGAAGATGAGGGGATCCAGTAGCAGGTGGCCTGTGCAGGTCTTGTCTAAGGAGGTAGAAGTAGTATCTGGGGAGAGTGTCCAGAGGAGACAGGCGAGTGGTGGTCTGAGTCAGGGATACCCACAGAAGGTCGAAACATGATCCTGGTGGGGGACAGAGCCAAGTGTCTGGGAGGTAAAGAGAGAAGTATGTCAAAAATCCAGACAGACGTACATACAGGGCCATCAAGCAGGCCTGGAAGCTGGTAACGTAGCTGTGGGTTCCAAGGCAGAGCTCCCAGCAGCTCCTGGAAAGGATGATAACAGTAATCCTTAGGGTGTGGGAGTAATTTAGGGCAAGCCTATCTGGCTGGCAGAATGTTTGATTTTATAGATGTTGTTATGATCCCACAACAGTGATAAAAATGGCAGGCACTTGGAGCCACACTGCCTGGGTTTGAGTCTCAGCTCCTGGAATCCCTCCTCTATGGCTCTGGGTAAGTTGCTTACACTTTCAGTCTCTGCAACTGTGAAATGGGGTTAATAGCCCCTATCACATGCATTTGCTATAAAGATTACAAGTTAATACATACAAAGCTCTTAATATGATAAATGCTCAAGAAATATTAATCACTGTTAGCACCATCGGAGCTGAAATACAAACACCTTCTCCAGCGCCAAGATGGGCATTCTGAACAAGGCTTCCCTGAGGGCTTTAGTTAAGGTAGGCCAACCGCTGTTATAAAAAGATGCAGCAATACATAATGGGTCCAACAGAAATACCGCTCATTTCCAGGTCACACAGCAGTATGAGCCGGTGAACTCTAATGGCATCTACTCTTTTCTTTATGTGGTGTCCTGCATCAGCCTAGATGCCAGCCCCATTCTAGCCAGTTGGAAGGGCAAAGGAGCATGGGGAGTGTATGTGGGATGCTGTTAATAGGCCTGGCCTGGAGGTGGTCATGGCAAGACCCCAGGCATATGGCCCTGCTATTTATAAAGGAGTCTGAGAAATGGGGTATCTGTGTGCCACATGGAAAAGCATAGATTATATTGGGCAGCTGACGATCTCTACCACTGTAAAAGTGAAGAAGAAAATCACTTTCTCTTCCAACATTCCAGTCCAAGAGCATATCTGCTCATGTCTGGGGATTTAGTAGGAAAGAGACGATAAGACAGCTGTACGTGCTATTACTACTCCTGAATGTAGAGATGGCCACCCTGAGAGGTTCCTGTTTTGCTTCTGCTTGCAAACTCTTTGTGTTACGCGACATTTGGAAGCTCCAGGGAAGCTTGGCCCCACCCACCATCAAGGCACTTTGATTTATCCTCTTTGAAAGCAGAGCAGACACAACCACAACGAGACACGCTCTAGGGACTGGATGGGGAAAGGAGGGCTGTTCCTAATCAAACGGAGTCTTAAATTAATAGGTAGGAAAATACATCTAGGAGAAAAACAGAAGAAACACAAACCAGACCAGCTCATACTCTAAATCCATGGTAGTTAAGGAGGAACCTAGAACCAATTGCGTATTCTAATTCAAACCTCCCAGTACTGTCTAGAGCAGGGTTAGATCACTGACAAAAATCTGAGGTCCTTCCCTGGCAGAGGGTCAGAGCATGGGATTCAGAAACTCTATGCCTTCTTGAAATTATATGAGTAATATTGGGTAGGGAGATTTATTCATTTTTCACTTTTTGAAGATTCTGAGAATTCCAAAGATGGTTATGGCCCATTGGCTTACTGGAAATGAGGTTCCTGAGAAATAAAGCTAGATACCTAGAAACTGTACCAGCTGGGCTGGGGAGGGAGGGAAGCTTCTCTCTGATTCATCAGGACCTGAGGTTGGAGCAGAGATGAGAGTTAAACAGAAGATTTCTAAATGACTTCCGGTTTTATAACCAGCAAGAGTGTTGGCTGGTTACTGAGCCCCCTGAGCTGAAAAATGGGGGCTCCTTGAAGTCTTGACTAGTTACTCTGTCTTCAGCTGGAGGTCAAGTGGTTGGTACCATGTTGAAGAGAGCCGTGGTCTATGAAATAACTTGTTATTTGCTTTTAGGTGTAAAAGCTAGTGATGGAAGTTTCAGCCATGACTTTGAAGATCACATGGTGCCCCCACATTGTCTACTGTTTTTCTGTTGGTATTTGGGGAGGCACACCCAGTAACTGGCAACCCTTTTCCCCACCCAGACTATGAGTTCTGAGACCACAGAGGCAGAGAGGCCAGGCAGATGATAATTATAAAAGTGTGCTTGAATCACAACAGCACCATTGCTGATGGTGACCTTACCATGCAGCCCCATGTGTTTCCTTACACCAAATCGCCCATTAGACTTTCCAGCCCAGCACAGCAGCCTGGGAACATTGCAGACATGGCCTTGTAGAGAGATGCAGAGTTTTTGCTGCACATTTCTACTCTCTGTGGGGAGCAGATCCTCCTCAGAGAGGGGGAGGAGTTGTTCTCTCAAATGTGTTCTGGGATGATCAAACGTGATATTCCTTTCAAGAGGTGGGATTAAGGCTGGAGAGCTGCTTGAATTAAATGTTACTCCAGTCTGTGTCCTTCTTGCTGGAAACCTGAATTAATGCAAAGAGGAAGGCTCCTCACATCTCTGTTCAGGTTCCTTTCTATCAGGGCAAGTGGTTGCTAGTCAGCCACCTTCACAATCACCGTGCCTGTCCCCGAGGCCGGGAGCAGGGACCTGCACCCTGCCTGAAGTGGTTGGGGAAAGGCTGGGCAGCAGGCATGCCAGTCCCTGAGGGTGGCTGACCCTCTTCAAAGGGTGCTTAGCCAAGATTGTCACTCTAGCTTCAGTCATTAGGTTCTCCTGAGTAGACCCAGGTACCAAGGAAGGAAAAGTGGTGCTGACTCTCCAAAAATGAAGCTCTTGCACAGCTGTCCAGTGGCCAAGCCCCAGTTCCTAGGCCAGGTGTTTGCTTTGCTGTTTTTGAAATATCCTAGGAATTTGTTACCACTGTTTTTATTTATATGAAGGAGAACAACAGGGAGAGATTCATACTCCATTCTTAAAAACATGATTGTTCCATTACTTAAAATACATTTTTATTATGGAGTAATCTTAGATTTATAGAAAAGTTGCAAAGATAGGTAAGCATATAGAGTATTCTCATGCATCCTTCACCCAGTTTTATCTACCGTGGATGTTGTACGCAACCATGGTGCATCTGTCAAAAAAAAAAATTAACAATAGAACAAATTATTAATTCAATCTAAGGCTGCTTGGATTTTATGTTTTTCACTAATGTCCTTTTTATGGTTCCAGGATCTACTCTGGAATGCATTATGTTTAGCCAGTTCCTATTTAAGAGCAGTGAGACTGCAGTGGTGAGGCAGGGGTGAGGGGATGCTGCCACCGACCCCGGTTTCACACTCTTTTTTGATGCTCTCCATCCCAGGACACCTTCCATACTCCCTCAGGCAGCCCCCAGGGCTCCCAGTTCAGTTTTTTGGAATGGGGTCAGATGGGCTATAAGACGCCTTCTTACAACATCAAGGCTAGCTGCTGAGAAACCTTGCTTTGTAAGGAACTTTCAAGTCCAGACTCTTCCAGGAATTCTTGAGCGTTATGCAGTCTTGGGCAGCCGTGTTTAGACAACATGTTGACAGAGCTGCAGTTAACATTTCTAAGCTGCAGCTTAGATGAGGGGGCTAGAGGAAGAGGTGGGACCTCCTTAGATTCATAGTCCCTGTGGCACGAGTTTGCTCTTGTCATCAGTTCTGGTAGAAGGTCCTTGGTGCTGGTTAGGAGACATGGCTACAGAGCAGACTTGCGGGCAGACAGGGTGCCTTTGTGTGCTCGGCTTGAGCAAATTTAGAAAAACAACTTAAATGTTGATACCTGTTACTCTGCACAAAGCTACGAGAGGGGAGGAACAGAGGAACGTGTATAGGGTAGATTTATGGTAAGTATAGGTATTACAACCATGTTTCCTTGAATAAATTTACTGGATCTGCACACTAATTATCTACAAAATATTACACATTTTGGAATGTAAAAGCCTGTCAGAAGTCAGAACTAAGATTTAGGGCACTGTGGTTTCGATGCCTACTCTGTGTCTACGTTGCTTGACCTAAAGATATCAGTTTAATCTGTAGAATATTGAGTTTGGATTCCAGTTGTATGGTTTCTTTCAGGTTTTTTTTTTCCATGAGACTAAGTTATGGCTGCAATGATAAGTGAGACGGTGGCTCAGTTTCTTTAGGCTAGGAGAGAAACGTGGCCAAAGTACAAGGAGAAAGCCGAAGTCATCTCGTGAAGTCTGGACTATTGCTTTGACACCAGACTTAAGCTGTTCAATACCTCAGATCATTTTTTTCTTTCTGATAAAATAAGAGAACTAGCCAGGAGTGATGGTGGACACCTGTAATTCCAGTACTCTGGGAAGCTAAGGTAGGAAGATTGCAAGCTTGAGCCCAACCTGGTTAACTTAGCAACTTAGTGAGACCCTGTCTCAAAATAAAAAGTAAAAGGATTGGAGTTATAGCCTGTGCAAAGGTCCTGGGTTCTATCATCAGTACTGCAAATATATAATCAAATGAATACATAGAATAAGAGCAGTGTTCGGTTTTGAAACAGGCTCTTTCACTATTGTCTGGATTTAGTTTAGTGACTTAAATTCAGTTTTCTGCTGCACTTTCTTCTGCTTTGAGATATTTAGGGTAAACAGTCAAAAATCAGCCTGATGGACTAAAGAATTACATGGACAGCATTTCTTTGAATTCTTTCAGGGACTGAGATTATGAGTTCTTTTTTCCATTTCTGCATTCCCTGATCCATCCTAGGCCATTTTATACTTTATTTCAACGCACTGGTTATGTCAGACCTCCACCTGGAACCTAAGGATTCTATAAATGCAGAAGTGAATATAGAGAAGTGTCTGGTGGTTTCTGCAAAGGGATGATGCAGAGGCAGAATGAAGACCAGGAAGTTGAGGTGTGAACGACTGGACTCTAACTGTAAGGCCAGGTTATTTGGGACATTGCCTCCCTCTGGGAAGTATTCCTCCATTGTGAGTAGTCAGTAGACAGCCTCAGAAATACTGCTGAAGTGGGCCATTACAGGGGCCCAGGAAAGAGGCAGTGAGCTCCTGTGCCACAGTGCCAGCCGCAGTGGGTGGAAGAGAAGCCCTTGGATTCAGTGCAGCGCAGAAAGGGAAACTGCAGCCCAGAGCCTGGGACTCAGAGTCACTTGCAGTTCTGGATTGCAACCCTGAAAATGGATGACAGTGAAATCGTGGTCAGGATAGATTTTTAAAATGCACCTCTTAGACCACCCAGTTCAGCCCCTGTCTCCAAAGTGTTTGACTTGGATGAGCAAATGTCACATCATTCAATTTTAAGAAACACGAGGCAGGAAGGGGCCTTAAATGTCATCTGTTTCACCCTAATGGCCCCAGACGGAATGGCATCAAAATAGTCCAAGACAGATGCTTTGCTCGCTCTTTTCTGGAGCTTCTCCTGGGATTCCACAGGTTTCCTCCCAGCTGTGGCAAGGGGAAATGATTATCGGTGAGAGATTTATCTTTTGCTTTCTAATTTTTAACACTCTTTACAAGTGGACAGTTCTCAGGTTTTTCTAGTCAGGATCCTGCCTGCTGCAAGGTAAGTCTATTTTATCCAGTGTACTTGGTGGAGATGAGTATGAATTATATTAAAAAACAGACATCATAGCACTGAGGAAAACTAAGAAAAATAGTGGTGTGACCAAAACGGCTTTGTGCTTTTCATTAGGTAACTGGTGATATTTTATTCATGGGTTGTTTTGACTGGTGCAGAACCAATGGAATAAAAACATGTTCCTTCTTTGCCCTGATAAAAAATAGTATCCTCTTTCTGAGAGTGGTTTCCAGAGGTCTCCTCAACTGGGTCTCATCTTTTGCAATTTTGAAACTGGATTGCTTTCTCCTGTCAATAAAAGTGGTGCATGGGTAGGAGGGACACTGTCATTTGGGTGCTAGTATCTCCATGCGGACTGACACCAAGGAGAAAAGACAGAGCAGATGCCCCATCAGACATCCCCAGAACTCGAGGGCATGCTTTATTGAAGCCCATTCTGAAGAGAGGAGAGCAGACTGCAGGAGGCTGCCGAACCTGGTATTTCAGCCCCTTTTCTCTCTCCGCTCCTGTGGAGGGCGGTGATGGATGGATCCTAGCAGGCTCCATTTTATTTCCTCAAGTGCAAAAGGCCTTTTGTTTTCTGAGACAAACTGAATATATAACATATAAAAATACATAAATTTCCATACAAATATCTTCTTTACTAGCTGTAATTAAGATATTTGCATGTAAAGAGAACATTGTGTTTCCTTGACTTCTTCCTGGTAGGGAATTGTGTTTCTCTCAAAATCCTCAAAGCCCAAGAATTTGTGATCTGCCTGTGACTAAGCAAGAGGAGGGGGAGAGTGCAGAGGACTGGGTCAATATAGCATCAGAAATTCAGAATTTTAAATACAGTTTTTGCTCCTTGTTGTTGTTTTCCAGACTTAGCTCATCTCAGAGGACAAAGCTGGAGGTAGCAAAGTGGAGAGCTTAAGAGAAGGAAGGCTGAGCACCCACCAGCTCCAAAGTCAGGCAGATATTCACTTGAATCTTTGAGTTTCAGCTTAGAGCAATGCGACCTTAGGAAATTTACTCAAATGTCTTATTTGAAAAAGGGGGTGGGGAGAACTATTTTTTCTTTTGTGTGGATTAAATAAGATAATGTATGCAAATTGTCCGGTACCTATTAGGTACTCAATAGATGGTTATTATTATCCTATGTAACTGAATAGGTAGAAATTATATATAACAAAATTTAAATGAGTTACATGCCAAAGTATTTTCTACTATGAGTCTCTAGTGCTGGATGCTAAAATTAAAGGGGAGAAGAGCCTCTGTAAGAGAATTTAGAGAGATACAAAACAAAGCCATCTGCTGCTCCCGCCAGGACTGGCTTAGATATTCAAGTTGGTCTGTTGGAAGCCCAGGAAGAAAGAGAAAGCATGTGTGGGAAAAGGAAGAGATTTTCCATTGTGGGTTAGTGGATTCAAGTAGGAACTAACTTTTGATGACTGTGAACCTGACTCCATGACTCCTATAGTGGACCAGTTCTTCAGAATTAGAGCCCCATTCTCCACCACTCCTAAGTGTATGCCCCTTTAGTCACCCCACAGGAAGATTTGAGGCTCAGGTGCCCTAGATCCTTGCAGACAGAGGCAAGGATGGCGTAAGTCCAGTCCTATCTCCTTTGTCTTATCACTTGCAACACTGTTCACTGTTATGTATGATATGTGGTAATGGATGTGCAAATCCTTTGTAAGCTGTTGGCTTGGGTGCAGTTAGTTTTAGCACTGTCTGTACCACTGTCTGTACCAACATAGTCTTTGCTAAGTAAATCACTGTGAGCATCCTGGAAAAGATGAGTTCGTCAGTACCCCCAAACTGCTTGGTGGTGGTAATTGTGAGGGTTGTCAGAGCTCCATCTCTCCACTCAGCCAGTCATCACAACAGTTCTGGCTTCTCTTCCACTGAATTCTGTTCTCCAGCCAGAATCTTTGATTTCTGACTTGAGTTGTTCCAGCCCATTGTTATTTGACTCTGTTGCTTCTGAGCCTACAGTGAGGCCGAACATCACAGTGGGAAGCATGCAGTGGGTAAAAGCTGCTCATCCCATGACAGCCAGGAAGCAGAGAGAAGAGGGGTCCAAGACAAAATATACACTTCAATGGCACATCCCTAATAACCTATTTCCTCTAACTAGGTCCCATCCCCCAAAAGGGGATCCCTCATCCCCCACCACCCAATAGTGCCATCAAAGGGGGACCCAGTCTTCCACACATAAGTCTTGAGGTTGCATTCCAGATCCAAACTCTAATACCTTCCTGAAGCATAAGTTACCTTGAAGGCAAAGTAACGCCGTCTATTTTTAGCACAGCAAATTTTACATACTCAGTCCTTTATGAAAGTGCTTGATTTTAATACATGTAGTACTATGTGAGATGTTTTTAACGGATAAGAAGTAATGTCTCCACTGGCCTAAGCCATGTTTAACTGTATCCTCATGGGTCCCTACTTGGCAGGCACCAGTGATCACTACGTGGGGACTCTGTAGGTACATCTGGAAAGTGCATTGGTGTCATCTAAGGGAAAGGCAGCTGGATCTAATTCCCCGCAAATGGCCCAAACATCTGCTTATCAATGAAGAGGACTGAGTGAATGTCTCACAACAATTAAAATCCCCCTGAGACTGGAGTTAGCACCAAAAGAGCAATTTAGTAATCCATGTAGGAGACCAGATAACTTAAAGATTATGTGACCAAAGCATTCACTTTAGTGCCAGTCTGTGTGAAGAGCATGATCATAGTGAGGAAAGGGCAAAGTCAGAGCAAGGGAGTTAGAGGAGCCAAATAATCAATGGCATCTAGCTACCAAAGGCTGATGGCAGAGTTCCTAGCTTCCCAGTAGATTCAGAACTATTCCACATCTTTTGCATTAATCTTCTTCTCTCCCCTACCCAAAGGCAGGAGGCAGTGAACATTGCCATCAGCCCGTTCCAAGACTGTCCTTTTTCAGTTCACCATGACTGGCCAGTGCCCCTTCTGAAAGATATATTCTTTTTATCTGTATCAACTGGGATTGGTTGTTAAGACCTGAGAAGCTTCAAGCTTTTTCTGTCACCCTTGGCTATGTACACATCCATGATTTCATTCATTTTGCTGATCTTCAAGAGACCAATTGTATTTTATTTATTTTCCAATACTTGGGAGTCACTTTATTATTAATAGTCCTTTATGCTTTCCATGCCACGAAATTGCTTTCATACTTAAAAATGAGTCAATTGCCCAGATACTGAGTCTTACTTGTCTCTGGGATGTCAAGTCTATTTCAGGTTCCTTGGGTTACCCTGAGTCCAGTGACGGGTTGCATTTAGGACCAGTGAAAAAGCATGTGATTGACTGGTGGTACCTGCCATGAATTTCGGAAAAGGAATTGGCATCATCTATGTCTAATTCTAGTCCTTGCATATACCTTCCTGGCTAGTGGTGTCTCTCCAGGGATCCTACAGGTCTCTTGGAGGCATATTCTCAGATGGAGGAATTTTAGGGCACCATGGGCGAGACTCTGTTGAATGCTTCTGTGTTGATGGAACTTGCACAGAGGGAAGGGTTTGCCAGGTTGCCCTGCATTACTGGAGCTCATTTAGGTTTATTTGCCCATGTTCACAGATGGCACGAGTGTCCTAGTATCATAAATTATCTTCAGTTAAGCAGTTTTAGAAGTAGCTTATTTTTTAGAGCTTGCGTACAGCAGAACTGCTTTGTTTCTGGGTAAATTTTATTTTCTATTCTACTCTAGTAAGGTTTTTAGTGGTCTGGGTACAGAGCTCACTGCCAATTCAGTGCCAACAGCTCTGTGCTAACTTTTATCAATGTACTCACGCTGTCTTGAAGCATATTTTTATTTTTTGAAAAACTGAGCATTCCAAGAGCTTGAGTTTTCTGCTAGAGTTCTGCTCCCAGGCAGATGTTGATTCAGTTCTTTAGAAACAGTCATTTTATTGTTATGGCTCTACCCAATTGGACTGTTTTCCTATATACATTAACCTCTTTTATCCCCATCGTGTTTTATGAAAGCCATTGGTAGATGCCTTGATAAAGTTCAGATAAACTACAATGCCAAACTTGTGAAATCATTGCTAGAAATGAACTTGGAATTCATCTTGCCAAATCCACTTAAAAAGAGAAAGAGAGAAGGGGAAGGAGGGAGAGAGAAAACAAGCGAATGGCTGTCAAGTTCGTGCATCTTTGCGGTAGAATCAGTGCGAGAATATTATAGATACAGTGCTCATCTCTACTACCCTCACAATTCCGTAAGGCTGGCTGACTGGTACAATTATTCCCATTTACAGACATATACACTGAGGCTCAGAGAGTTTAGTTGGTATTTCTCGGATTGCACCATAAATGAGAGGCAGAGTTGGATTAGATATTTTTAGTAATAATTAAGTATTTTTTAAGAGTTGTGAGTAAAAAGTTTTGGATAAAAAAATTTAAAACACGTAGCAGTATAGAATGGTCTCCATGAGTTCAGGTAGAGTTTAGAGTGAACCTATAATGATCCAGTTCCATGTTTTTTTGTGTTTTTGTTTTTCCCAACAGGGCTTTGTATAAAGGTTATTCAAGGAAAATGAGGCAACCAGTTGGGTTGACTTGGCTGTCCACTATAGCAAGCAAGAAGGCCTTCATACAGGGAGTTTGGCATCTCCAGTGTAATAATTGAGCGAGCAGCAGCAAACACTTTGAGTCAGGTGTAGTCCCAAGAATGTAACACAGACTCCCTGAGTGCAAGGGTGAGGAAAGAATGCTAAAAGCAAGGAAAGAGGTGATCAGAGACAAAGAATGTTGCTCCAGCGCCTGTAAATGTGTTGCAATAGATCAGCACGCGTGTGTGTGTGTGTATTGTCAAACATATTCTCAAGGACACTTGTCCATGCATATTTGTTCATGTAGCTTGCGATTTCTCTAAGGTGTTACTTCAGCAATTACCTGTTTCTTGTACCTAAGGGCTGGGGCTGGCACATACTGGGCATTCCATAAATGTACATTAAATGCAATAAACAAGGAGACAGACATGCTTTTCGGTGATTGACTGATTTGGGTTGGTGCCCAAGGGCACTGAAGTTTAAGACACCCAGAAATCATAACTGGGTTTCAGTACAGAGATACTGAGGGCCGGTTCTCCATTACTTCGGTGTGATGATGGACTCTGTGGTGTGCTCCGTTCCCCGTCGGGTGGGATGATTAGAAAAGTATGAGGATACTTCAGACTCCAAGGTGGTGAAGCACGGTGTTGTAATAATTACTGTTGTTATGTATAAATGGAAGACCACCCTGCCTGAGAGCAGATTCTTCATCTCCACTGTCCAGCCCCACGTTTCCAGAAAATCCAGAGAACCACACATTAGAGATGGTATAGTGACACATGCATTGGATGTGAGGGTGCAATAGATGACCTCAAAGTTTTGCTTTCTTCCAACTTTGAGACCTTAAGAGATGACTGTATAATAGAGATTGCTTAGATACAGTATAGTAATTTAAGGACTCATTATGCATGTATGAGGAACTGTCAAGTATATATTTCCATGGTGCTATGAAATATTAGGCCAAATCCACCCTCTCTATATCTTCACATTCACACCTCTGCATTCTTCCCCACTTCTTTCGTGCCTCACCATCTGTCACCTGCCCCATCTCTATCTAGCCTACCTCTCTCCATGACTATGTTTATTTTGTTCTGAAGTCTTTCTTAAAGGCTTTCTTTCTCCTTTCTACTAAAAAATTTCACAATCTCTTTTACATTAAAGACAGATTTCCTTTGACCTTTCTGCCTTTTCTGATTTCCATTTTTCTCCTCAAGTATTACAATAGGTAGTTTCATCTTCTGTCTTAATTTTTGATCTTCCGATCTTACCACTTCATTGACTCTGCAGTTTGGGGGTCAGTAATTATCTCGCCATGGCCAAATTCACAAGTCTTTTCTCATGGTTAGTCCTTTCTGAGTTATCTGCTGAATGACATAATTAATAGCAACCCCCTTCCTTCTCCCCCTCGACCTGCCTCACCACCAACAATGCATAATATCTTTGTTCGATGCCTCAGCCATGTCTTGTTTTGCAATACATTCTCTTTCCTGGCCACTCTTTACCTCTTTCATTGGCTTCTCACCTTTCTCATTTAATGTCCTGGTGCCGCTCCTTTGCAAACTTCACACACGCCCATGGTTATAGCCCCTTCTTGCTTTGATGCAGAAGCTGCTTGAATTTACATTTTCAGCCTCTACATCTTCTCTCTTTGATTGCTTCCTCTGTAAGTCTCCCTTGGAGGGTTCATTGGTGACTCAAACCTGGAAGGTTCGAAATAAACTCCCCTCGCTGCCCCCTGCTTCTCCCTCCTCAGCAGCCAGTGAGCATCCATGAAAATTCTCTTGGTATGTTCCCCAAAGGAACACCCTCTTTGCATCTGTCTCTTCATCACATACCTGCGTGACACAGCACCTCAGAGTCACTTGATCTTTTCCCATCGGCAGGAACTACCCTGATCCACACCCTCATTGCTCCAATACCTGGATCAGCACGTGCGCTTTTGGGCTCAGGGGTGCACTACACAACTCCTCATGCTCCGTCAACATCCCACCCATTTCTCCCACGTATAAACTTCTCACCTGGCCCACCAGGCTCTCCACACTCTGCCAGTCTCCTTCCTGACCTCTCCCACAAGAAGCCCCTGAGGGCCACCCCAGCCAGTCCGCCTCCTGCTTCACAATACCACAGGCTCACCTGCCCTGCAGCCAAGGTCTCGTGTCCACTGCCGGAGCTGCCGTAGCAAAGTGCTACAGAGCAGGCGCTTCAATGTTAGAAACGTATTTTCTCACAGCTCAGAGGCTCCAAATCCAAAATCAAGGTGCAGCCGGGTTTGGTTCCTTCAGAGGTCTGTCTCCTTGACTTCCAGGTGACTGCCTTATCCCCGTGTCCTCATGTGGGCCTTCCTCTGTCAGTGTGTGTGTCCAAATTTCCTTTTCTCACAAGGCCACCAGGCATATTAGATTAGGGCTCGTAATGAGTCTATTTTACCTTCCTTACCTCCCTTAAGGCCTCGTCTTCACTTACAGTCACATTCTGAGGTCCCGGGGGATTGGACTTCAACACAGTACATTTTTTGGTAGGGGGAAGATTTCACCCATAAGACATCTTCCCAACTGCCTGTCTGTCCTTTCTTCCTTCTCCCTCTCCATTCTTTCTCTCTGTCTGTCCCTCGCCACCATCAGACACCATAGATCCCCACTTCATTGTCTTCGCGGATGCTCTTCTTGGCCTCAGCTTCCGGGTTTGCATACCCGGATGTGAGACTTCACCAGCCTGCTTCTTCCTCAGCTCCTTCTGGGCGGCTTCTCGGCCTCTGGCTCCACTGAGAGCAGAAGCTCTGTCTCTTGTCCGTCACTCATGGCTCTTGTCGGGGCGCCACTCATTAAACTGCCTCGAGTCGCCCCTCTGAGGCAGTCTAGTTTGGCCTCTGCACTCCCTCCTGGGGAAGGCCTTCCTGGGTGGGATGGGGAAGGCCGCACTACTGTTGACAGCGAGGAGGATGTTCACCCGGCTCACCTCCTCTCCAGACTGGAAAATTGAAGAACAGGCTTGGAGGAGCTCTAAATACAGCCATGAATTTGTGGATTTTCTGCTAACACCATCAGGAGTTTGTGAGAAAGTGCTATTTCTTTGACCTAACAGGTTGAAAATCTTAGATAAAACCCATTTCCTTCCAGAGTGAGAGGCTCACCCTGTGAGGAAGAGAACTGGGCCCTTGGAGAGAAGCCCATTGACTGTTGGTGGCCCTCACAGGAAGTCATGGCTTCGAGGTGTGTGTTGTGGGCTGTGAGTGGCATTCTGGGTGGCTCCTGTGTGAGAGCCTTACAGTGGAGGGACACCCCAGTCAGTTAAAGATACCATTCCCTTTCCATCCTTCCTCCATCCTCAGACGTGTCCTTCCTCTCCCTTCACCCCTTTTCTTCTCTCTCCTCTCCCTGCTCTCTGCCCCTTTCACTGTCAGGAAGGGCCATGCCAGAAGGGCCCAGTCAGCGTGTCGTGGCAGCAGCAGAGGCTAGCAGCACCAGCAACTTCCACAGTGAGTCTGGGTTTCATTTCTGGGGCCAAGGCTGGGCAGGGCTGTTCCCATACAGACTGACAGCTTGCTGGCTTTGGAGAGGAACTTCCATGGGCCGAGGGCTGCTCCAACTTCTTTCTGCCTCCCGATATGGGAGCATCATTCCACTTCGATGGAAGTTTCCTGCCAAAGCCATAGATGTGCTTGGGGTGTCTCATGGGGAGGTAGCATGGTGGGACGGCCGGGCCATGACCTGCTAAAATCTGGTGCACAGCGGGGTTGGCCGCTAGAATTCAGATGGCTTCAGGGCTTGTGTGCAGGCCTGCGTTTTGGTGGAGGCTGGAGGCACTGCATGGATGGTGGTTGGGCTGCTTTCTTGCCTTGCAGGAGGTGTGGTCTTGAGTTGTGTGTGTACTTTGGGTAGCTGTACTCTCTAAGAAACTCCCTTTGAGGAACTAAGACCACTCTTAACACACAGGCCAGAGCATCTGAAGGTAGGCAGTCTCCCTCCTGGCCTGTGATGAGTTGAGGACCATTGTTACTGGCCTCTGTGTCTGAGTCCTAGCCACGGGATTTCGGGGGGAGATTTTACTCTCCCTACTTTGATTCCTACGGTAATTTCTGGCAACGTGGAGGACATACTGCAGAGTCAGTCGAAGTTCCATCTGTCCTGCCTTGATCTGCGGGCTGAATTAGATGGCTCCCTTTCCTGTTTTACCTGGAGTTCTTTTCCTTCTGTTTTGGGAATGATCCATTTGCAAAAACACGACCACAGAATTTAGCGACCTGGCCTTAAATCTGCATCCCAAGTCCTGCTTGTCATGGTGAAGTGCTTTCGCACCAGCCAGATGCTGTTTTCAAACACTGACTGAGTGTGCTGTGGTTGAGTCGATTTAGGAGTGAGAAGCTTCAGCTTTTTAATATGAGGTATTATCTGGATGCCGTGGGTGCCCGGGGATCCTCTTAGAATTGCGCTCATTTCTCTCCTGATTTGGTTAGGGAGGTAAATGGAGCATAGCCTCCCAGATTCTCTCAGGGCCACAGTTACACGGGCTTCTCATCTTGACGCTACTACTAATGATGGCTTCTGTTTAGGAGTTTTCAGGGCTTTGTGCAGCTAGAGCCCATCTGAACAAGCATGCTTGCCAGCCTTGGGAGAATTTGCAAGCAGAGTCATATAAGAGCTTAATCTCCTCTCATGCTTGTAAAATAAATATCACATGTATTTCAATCGCATTAGAGCCCCACTCTCAGTTTCAGGAGTTAACAAGTTTTATTTAAAGTATCAGATTGGTCAAATCTATCAATTCAATTACACAAGTAATTTATTATAAATTAAGTATGTGCATTTGATTGCCTAAACTTCCTAGAGTGAAAAACGAAGCTATTAATAATTCAATAGGAGCTAAGGGCATAAATTTAGACTTTCCCTGGTAAATTGGGACATATAGACGCTTCTCTATGTATCTTGAGCTATTCTAGGTGCCAGGAATACAACTGTGAATAAAATAGATAAAAATCTTTGCCTCTAATAAGGGAAACAGAAGATGAAGATAAACTAAGAAACACAGTAAGCTAGAAGGTGACAGGTCTTTAGAAGAAACATAAAGCAGAAAGGACAAAAATAGGTGCCTGATGATGGTAGCCTTAGAGATAGTGGTGATTGTGGTGGTGGCGATGTGTGTGTGTGTGTTGGGGGTACAGAGGTGGGTGTGTATATGCTATCTTAGGTGGAGGGTCAAAGCAATTGAGTTGCTTCAAAAAGATGATATAATTTAGTTCACTTAATTTCTCCAAGGAGTTCTGTGGCTCAACTAAAACTTTCTGAAGCAAGTTGGATCTGAAAAGTCTGAGTCCAAATGGAGAAATACAATCTTCAGTATGGTGAACAGCAAAGAGGGAGGAGAGTCAGGTGGCCATGGCCTTGGGAGCATCCTCTGTCTTCTTGGCGTTTAGCACAGTTTCCTGTCCCACTAACAATGCTTGGAGGCATCAGAAAGTGAGCAAGGCTGGATTCTGTCATGTGATCAAAGTGTCTCCATCCATAGCCTGCACTGACCATTTCTTCAGGCTCTTCCTTCCTCCATCCTTGGGGATAGCGTGCCCATGGGGGTGGCAGCAGCACCTTACATTTGCTGGGCAACTACTCTAGTCACTAGAGGCTTTGAGTAACTTATTAATTTAATCTAAACCATTCCCATGAAGAAGTTAGCATATTCCCACTTTAAGTTATATTCCCACTGCTCTTTAAACACAAAAGTAGAAGGTAGTGGAGTCAAGATTTAAAAGTAGAAGGTAGTGGAGGCAAGATTTAAATTGGAAATCCTGACTTTATCAGTTAGTCTCAGCATCCACCCATAAGTAGCAATTGGCAGGGAGTCAGAAGCAAAAGAGAGATAAGACTCCCTGCTTATCGCAAGGTCCTGTGTGTGGGTTGATCTGCATGGCTGGGTCAAGAGTAGAAGGTGTGCTGGGGTGGTCGTCCATGTCTTTGCTGACTGTGCATGAAGACAGAGTGATTTCTGCTGCTTCTCTGTGTCGTTGCCACTGGGAACGGGGATGAGCATGGCAAATCTTTGGGGCACGAGAACAAGTCTTCTGTGGCGGTATCTGTGTTAGGCGGAGCTGGAAGGAGGATCACTGCATGGCGTGTCGGTCATGATAATGGGGGAGGGGGGTGGTGAATGCATGCAGAGTTCTGAGGTTGGCCAAAGCACTTTGACACAGGTTTGAGTGAAGAGTTGGATCTGAAGATAATTCCTTATTCTTGTCTGCCTTTGCGAATGGAATCCACAGACTGCCTCATCCAGTTTTGGGATGCTATTAGCAAGAAGCAGGAAGGATGTGGTCCAGAGGGACCACATGTCAGATATCATTTATATATATATATATAAATGATAGGTGCTGCGGATCGAACTCAGGGCCTACACTCTACCACTTAAACGAAATCCCCAAGCTCAGTATTTAATATGGATACTACTGTGAAACTTTGTATTTATAAACTAAATCCCCAAGTCCAGTGTTTAACATTGATAATATTGTGTAACTTTGTATTTATTTGTCCTGTACCTTCATATATTTCCCAGAAAATAAAACTAGGTGCCATCGCACCTTACACATAAGGCAGGCTCCTGAGAAGGTTAGTAGCAAGCAATCATCATTTAGATGCACAAGACAGACCTGCTACAACAAAGTAAAGAATTATTTAGGGATGCCAGTGACACCTGTCTGTTTCCTAAAGGAGGATCTTCCTGCGTGCAATGCTATTATTTCCTCGGGCTTCTGGCATCTGTTTGTCTGGGGTCTCAGTGCTTGTCCAGGCAACATTGTATTCAGTTTCACAATAAGTGTCACTTAGATAGAGAAACGTTATTACTCTTGTCATTTGTCAGGGATTTTCTTTATCATCACAATGCCAATATCACGGGAATATCCTGCTGGCACTTGAATATTCCTCACTGTAGTCTTCTCGCTGTTGGATTATGGCTTCCTCGTCAAGCACTGTTCTTTACAGTTTATGGACTGTTGCTTCGTTTCTTCCCTCATCTTCACGCTCCAGGGCTAATGAGCAAAGCTTCATCATCTTCTGCCATAGGACATGCCTCTCTGACTATTCTTTCTGAATCCCCTCTCTGATAAACGCAAACAGGCAAATTAATTCCCCTTTCTCCTCAAATCCTCACCCATCTGAGCATCGGCTGGCTTCTTGGTTCCGCCTCTGTGTGCTCTGCGGAGTCCCAGGTGAGAAGAGGGGTAGGTAAAGGTTAGAAATGTAGATTTGGGGCTGAGAAGGATGTTAGATGCGGTCAGCTCTGCCACTCACACATACAAGGGATGTTTAATTCCAGGAAGCATTTAGCTCTGGCTGGAAGGATGATGCTCATGCTTTATATTCCAGTCTAAGAGGACATGGCCACAGGTATGCTTCAGGCCAGCAGCCTACTTGCAGACTTGATCACAGACTCTTCCTTTGTATCGGCCAGCCAGGAGCCAAACTGAAATCACATACCTGTCTTTGCACCTGAAAGCACACAAGAGATGCTTAGGATAAGCTTTGTTCGCCCCACTGCATGTGAGTGTTGTTTTGGGCTATCACTGAGGCTGTGAGGTAGGACTGGGTGTCATGAGGCTTTCTCTAAGCTAAGGAGCATTCCAGAACACACTAAAACTTTGATGGAGTGTAACACCAACATCATTAACAGCCTGAAGTTATGGGATGTGGCTTCCCAGCTTTTAAAAATTGCTATCTCAAATCTTGTGATTAGAAATGTTAAGACTGGTCTTTTGGAGAAAACAAATACATTCTTCTGGATGAGAGGCCTCTTCTTAATTTATATGGTATCTCAAGTTGTTATAAGTCCAAGATTAGTTGTGTATGCCCAGGACCAGTCCTTCGGGTTAAACCTAGAGATTTATACATGATAAGAACTCCACTCATTACGTGGTATATAAGGAGCCCCCAGTTCCCTTAGTATTTTGCTCTCCTGCTGATCCGAACAGTGTTTCACAATGATAAGGGTTGGCTGGAATGAGGCGGCATTTAGGTCTTTCCACGAAGGAGCTGAGGGAGCCATAGGGAAGATGACAGAGGAGGGAATCTTTCTGCCTGTTTCCTCCTAGACTATTCCCAAGGAAAATTGCCTTGGCCTTGGGATTGGATTTTATACTCCTTGATCTAGATCTTATCTTCAAAGTTGGTGAAGTCTGTTTGCTTCCGCAATTGTTTTGGGACAAATAAATCCACAAGTTTGGAAGAACTGTGCACCAGCCTCTTGTCCAAAAACGCCAGTGGGGATGATATGAGTTCTGCTGTCTCTGGGCTGGTGCTTACCTCTCTTCAGTACTAGTTCATCCCTCAGATTTTCACTGCCGCCTCCCTTCCCGCCTCTGTGACTAGCCCTAATGGAAGGTAGTGTCGGCTGTGGCTGAAGAAGCCATCCACCAGGCCAGATGCAGCTGGACAGGGAGAGCTTTCAGTGTGAATGCTGACATTCGAACTGCATGTTGTGAACTGTGTCCCCTGAGGCTTGGTGGCAGGTGAAGTCCTGGCACGTGGGTGCTGCCACGCAGGAGGGAGGCAGAAAGGCCCATTGCGATTCTGCCTTTACTGGGCAGGTTGGTTTCTCAATGGGCCTCTTGGAGCTCTGTGAATCTCTCTTCTTACGTTCATTTCTAGTGGATACTTTATTCCTTAAGACAAAGACTTAAGAGATGAATTTTCCAAGAGATGAATTTTCAAGAGATGAATTCAAGAGATGAATTTTCCAGTGTTTTATCTGGATTCTTTTAGCCACAAGTAACAGAAAACACAACCCAAACTAAGTTAAACAAAAAAGCAATGCGGTCTCCTAATAATAAAATATCCAGGTTTAGACCTATTTTTGGTGTCTGATTCATTTAAGACCCCAGTACTGACTGTCACCAGCTTTGTACATGTTCCTTTTTCTTTTCTTCCTTCCTTTCCATCTCCAGGTTTTCCTTTAATTCTTCTGCCTCCTTCTGCCCGCCTCTTTTTCTTCCTGAGACAGTGATATTAGAGAAAGGACATTAATGGCAAACAGATATCCAAACAATCAAGGGTAATACATTTTGAAAGTTATGATGATAGATGCTCTTTCAGCTGGACGTATTACACAGACCTAGATGTTTAGTAATGAAGAGCTGTTTTCAACAGGGAAGGCTTGCCGTTGTCAGCTCAGCTGACCTGGTGAGAGATCATCAGGGTGACTTCCACCACTGAGCTGGGTATATGCAGAGAGAAGCTGCCAGGGAATGACCGGAAGCAGAGCCCATGGCCGGCTGCTTCTCCCGGTCTATCCAGGAGGAACATGGGGATGAGCGCTTTCTAGTTTGATGTGGGCTGTCTTACTTAATTGCATGTGCTGATTTATATATTTCAGAATGAAAATCCCTCCTCAGCTTTTATGGCTGTTTTTATAGAAATCAGGTACTAGGATTTCCTTACCATTTTCTAAAATTTGACGCCCTAATCCATCAGTTTACATGCTTTGAGACATTTTTTTTACTAGTAAGTCTTCCTTTTACTTGGAAATGCACAACAATGTCAACTTGTTGGTACCTAAGAATACTGATTTTTGAATCCAAATAATTTAAGATTTGGATCTTTCACTCCTCAGCCTTTTTGAATAAGCTACTTGATGTCTTTTCCCTTCCTCTTTTATTCCCCCTTCTTTTCCTTGCTCATTGCAATGCTGTTGACAACGGTAACTTCCAGAGTCAACGCATCTGGGGAGAACTGAATGCAGTAGCACATTTTAACCCTTTATCACACACCCTGGCACAGTATAAACACTCGGTGAGTTGAGTCGTTGTTCCTGTCCCTGTTCCCTGACACAAGACGTCCACTTCAGCTCCAAATTGGAAGTGCTAAAAGCATCTCTTTCTGCCCCTGTTATAATGGAGGCCAGAGGTTTAGATAAATTACTATAAGGGCTCTACTCTTGGGAGTACCCACCTCCATATGTAGCCAGCTCCACCTTTTGGGGGCCACTAGATGACCCTGAGCAAGATGTTGCATTCCAACCTCAGTTGCCTGGAAACAAGAAGCCCACTTACATGCTTTTGGAAACATGAATGTGTATAACAAGAGTAGGAATGTCTTTGAAAAAAAACCCTGCAGTCTATCCAACTGTTTTTGCTGGCTTAGCATTTGAGACTTTCTCCTGTGTTCATCCTCAGAGTATCTTGAGAGCCTTTTGACCTTAAAGGAGAAGCCAAGAGGTGGGGCCTGTTTATAAGGGAGAAGGTGCAGCCTGCAGCTGCAGGCCTTAGATGTCGGCCGGACACCACATGCTGTGTGGGAATGTGGCCCCACCATGCCTTTCATCCGCCATTGCCCTCAGCCCACGCGTCTCTGCAGAGGGGCGCCCTGGGCCCAGGTGCAGAGTGGGGGGCTGTGTGGAAGTCGGGGCCTCGGAGCTCGAATCTTCTCCCAGAGCTGGGAGGGGCATCCAGAGGTTATCCAGGCTCTGCTTCACTGACTCTTCATGTTTTGGAACCAGATGATACTTAAAGGTCAGCTAGGACAGCCTCTTCCTGCAGACCACCAATTTCATAGAGGAAGACACTGGCACCTAGGGATGAGGCAGGCGGTGACCAGGAGTGCCGGAGTTCCGGCCCCTTGCTCTCTTTGGCCTGGCCACGATGCACACACACACACACGTGCGCACATACACACGCACACACTCGCATGCGCCTCTGGAAAACCAGGCTGCGGGTGCTGCAGGTATTAGAAGGGCCTTGAGGTGAGCTTTTGTTCAGGGCTCTTGGCATATGGATTCAGATAAGAAAATTATGCTTTGGATACTCTTATGTCATTTTTTTTTTTTTTAGCACAGTGGAATCTTAGCAATCCTTTTGCCCAACTATGTCATTAGTGAAAATGTGAATGCTGAAACAACTGAGATGAAAACTCAGATGACTTTTAGTCCAGCGCTCTTTCCACACGATTCCACAGCTTCCCTTGGCGCTGGAGCTGAAGTCTCTGGCTGCCTCCCTTCCAGCCCAATGGGGAAGTCGTGAGTCTCCATCAATACCACGTTCCTGGAAATCCTCAGGGGAGAGCTTAACTAAGAACTTGTGATTCTTGTTTCTTAATCACTTTGAAGTTCACAAAATGCTTCCACTGCTGTTTTCACCCATCCTCAGGCTTCCCTGAGCATTTCTCCCTGTTAGTTTTTCTTAGTCGGATCCTTACCTTCCAGTGGAGCTGAAGGCTTTATTCCTGGCTTCATGCGTGTGGGCCTGCGAGTGATCTGTAACTGTCCTCCCACGCTCCAAGGTCCTTCCTTTAGAATGAAAGGGGTTCATTTCATGACTCAGTGAAAATCGCATTTTCCACTGGGCTGAGAGGTGCTTTCGGTTCCCGAGGGAGCTATGGGTGTGTGGAGGTCCCATTCTGTCCCTCTGTCCTTGTTCTCATCAGAGCTTCTCTGGCAGCCAAACAAGTGGATGGACTAGAAAGTCGGCTCTGGCTCAGAGATGCTAGATCAGGCAGCTAGTAGTCTACTGAGGCCTTGCATATCCTTTGTATCATCTCCCTCAGTGGGCCTCCAAGTTCCCTTTGCCTGAGGATGTAGTCATGGATGGTGGTTTCTGCTGTGGTATGTATGTTTACTGAAGTAATTAAAATATGCAAAGTGTTCCCTGTCCCCCCTTTTGTGCCTCTTCCCCAGCACTTCTGGCATTTTCAGTTGGCAGTTAATAAAACAAAAGGGAGCCCAAGGGCTCGACTCTCCCTCCAGCTAAAAAGATTAATTTGGAGTGATTGGAAAGAGTAGATGTCACCTTTAGCACAGCTTGTCTTCTGGGTGATCTGTGCAACCTGTAGGATGTGGAGGGGGCAAATTGATGATGGAGCAAAGAGGAGGGGCTGGGGCTGGTTCGTTTATTGCAGCAGCACAAAGCCAGAAAAGACTGCTCACCTTTCCACCGGGCAACCCTACAATGAAAGAGTGACATTCAAGGACACTGAGAATTTACTTCCTAATCCATTTTAAATCCCTGTCAGCCCTAAGCACTAAATATCCCCATGTACTGGCACACATAGAAATGCAAAATTTATTCCCTCGTATTATCTAAATCTTGAGTCCAGAGAATGCTCCTTGCAAATATTTATAAGAGAACAATATGCTAGCACTGCCCTAACTATATTGCAACTATTACTATGATAGTTACTGATGAATACTGAGGGTCACCAAGTGCCAGGTACTGTGCAGAATGTGACCCATGGGTTATTTTGTTTAGTTCTCATGGCCACTTTAGGAGACAAATTCAAAGTGGTGTTTAATAGATGGGGAGATGGAGGTTTAGAGAGCTAAAGTGATCACAGGAGGAAACCCCAGAAGCTCTGTCTGAGATCAGTGAGGCTAGGAACACTGAACACTGCTCTGGGGCAGGGAGTGAAGGCTCCTGCGGTGGGTGTGCAAGCCTTTCCCAGGATCCAGGCGTGCAGTCTGCGTAGCAGGTGCTACCAACGGAGGGTGCAGTGTGCGAGGCTTCTGGAATTTGGAACCAGAAAGAAGACTTCAGTGGATAAGGCTGGCTTGTCTAGTGTCTTGACCAAAGTTAGTGGGTCCGTGTTCAACCTGGACTTGCCTGGAGATGTGGCTTGTGAGGGAGAATTTTCTACCAACTGATAGAAAAGCCTTTGCCCTCACAGCACCCATGGTGTATATCTGCGTTTGTCTGTTTAGGGTCCTGATACTATATAATAAAAGCAGGATCCAGTGCCATCTTCTTCAGGCTGGTAGGATAGTCAATCCGTGGAAGGTATTATTACTACTACTATTATTATTGTCATTGAGAAGAGTGAGTGAAGTCAATTCCTGGCTAAGTTTGCTTTTTGAGGAAGAAGACCCCATCTCATTGCTTGTTTTGTTAAAATCAAATCATCTCATTCTTCCTTTTCATCTTGAGGCCTCACACACAGGATTTGCAGTCCCTGAGCCTAGTCCAAAGGAAGTCCTGCATGTTCTAACCAGCCCTGTCTTATCTTTTCTGTGATTACTTAGCTTTTGTAGACAGCCTGGACCCAAGGATCCAGGCTGGAGCTACACAGGTCCTGCCGATCCCTCACAATTGCTCCGGGTGTTTTTACGTGGAATTATCTTCAACTTAGAAAACTAATAAAGAGAAGCACCTGGAATGTGGCAATGGATTACTTCTAGCTCAGGCTCTACCTAGATCGACTGCCTGACTTTTCATCCCTGAACTGGCTTCTCATACATGAATCAGAGAAGGTTGCCTCATTGCTGTAAGAGTTCCCTGGACAGAGCACCCAAGTCCACAGAAACATAATAACACAAACATAAACTTTGCCATTTTAAGAAAGTAGTATTATCATCCAAGGACCATTCAGATTCAAAATATTATCTATGTGCCTATGAATTCCCTCTGTTTCATTTACTATCTTATTTTATTCACGTATGTGTTCTGAGTAGATGTGTTATCCCAATTTTATACACAAGGAAGTTGTTGCTTAGCAGGTAAATAGCTTTTGCTCAGTTATATGTTATTTCCTTCGTTCCTCTGGATTCTATGTTTCTTTACCCTATATGCACATTTTCAGTACTGATTATCATAATTTTTAGATTTTGTGGGGCAACTGAGTGTTTAGCAAAGTTGATCTTGTTTGAAATAGATTACTTGATTTTGGCTAAATAAATTTGAATCTAAACTGGAATCTAATTGTTAGTGCCTGGGCTGTCTAGGGTACTTTTTTAAAATCTAAGATCATGTGGATGATTTCTCTTGCCTTCCTTTATGCCTGTGTATTATAATGAGCACTTGTGATCTGGGAGGATCAGTGTGAGCTTAGTGTGATCTGTGGATCTGAGCTGATTTGAGGCCTCCGGCTTTGTTCAGTGAATTGAATTCTTTTAACATCTCTAAAGTTTGTTCCCACTAGAAGATTTTAGTGCAGCCAGGAGGCTCCAATCAAGGGATTCTGAAATGAAAATAAGGTCCAAATTTTTCTTCAGCATACATCTTTGGGCTTGCAGTGTGTGCCGTATGAAAATCATGTTGCTTGGGGGCAATAAAGGACAGTGAGGTCTTTGAACGAATGCCAGCATACAGGCAGGATTTAGAAAGGGGAAAACAAAAGGCGAAGTTATAAAAGGTGTATATTCCTGGAGCTTCCATTTCAGAACTTGGCTCCTGGCAGATGCGGCTCTAGGTAAGAGAACTGGGAAGAATCACAAAGGGCTTATTTTTCCTCGAGGCTCATGCTGCTAAAAAAGTGTGGCTCTTAACTCCTTGTGGCTTTGGAAGACTGCAAGGGTTTTCCTGATCCTGAGGCCAGAGGCTCAGAATGAGACAATTATTCCTCCGAGATTCCACTAACTGGCTGCCATTTGGGTCAGCTGTCACAAAGCCCGCTCCGAGGGAGCGGCGCTGTAATGATGTCTTTGTGAGTTCTCCCTGCACCTTCCCTCTAAGAACCCTAGACTTGGGGCTGAGATCTTCAATTTGTATCAACAAGAAGCTAGGTAACAATCTTCTCTGCTCTCTTGGGAAGAGGAGGAGAGGCCTGAGGGTGGCAAGTAGTTTTGACTTGATAAATCAGCAGTCTGATGTCAGTATAAGAAGAATCTGAGTCTCTCCTGCCGTGTTTCCATGCAGTGGAAACCAGGGAGTTTCCGTAGCTGGGTGAAACCACGGATGGACATGTATTTACTCCCTAAAACATTCATCCACACAACCTGGAGGAAACACACTTTTGTCAGATGAGCCAAAGTCCAGGTACATACAGGTGGGAGGAAGGAAATGCTAGAACTAAACTTTAATCTTCTTAAAACTCAACCTGTGCAATTTTATTTGCGTGCTTACATGTATACATGCTCTACTCCAGCAATAAGTTTACATTAAAAAGAGAACAAAACTCTGTAGGACTTTAGCTTTGTTTTATTTACTGTTCTAGTGACCGTAGACAAGATGCTGACTCTCTTCTGGCCTATGCCTCTATGTCTGGAAGTTGGTAAGGCCATTTCCAAGGCCCTTTCCAGGCCTGTGCACTTCCGAGCCAGGGCTTTAGTGTTGCACCTCTCCTTTCAAGCCCTGGATTCATAAGAACTTGAATTTGGGGAACTGGGCACGGTGTGTTTATAGGGCAAACTGGTATCCCAAAGATGCACTGGGCATCCAGGTGGCATCTGAAGAGAATGTAGGTTCAGTCACCAAAGAGACATGCCTACTTAATGAACAAATGGGCCTGAGAAGGAAGTGGAAGCCTGTCTCACTAGACAGCACGCACAGCTCAGAATAGTCAAGCATTGAGAGGAAGGAGAGGACGAGAGGAAGGGGAAGAAAAGGTAGGAACTGGGGAAAGTTTCTGAAGGGCTATCTCTAAGGCTCTAGAGGGCTCCGTGCCTGTGGGGAGCAAACCATTGTGAGAACCCAGCAGTCAGAGAGGGTGGGCAGTGAGAAGAATTAATTCCGGGAAGGAGGTTTTGTCATTCTGGAAAGTTTGTAGGTTGCCAGCGAAGCTAATTAATGGGTTTAGAGTAAAATTTTGTATTTTTGTTGTATCTCATGACACGGGACACACTGGAAGAGGACTTCGTATGTTTCTTCCTGCATTTAGGCCATTTATTTCTAGAAATGTCCAAAAGAGGTTTCGCCAATCTCACGTGATCAAGACATGGCCGACAGACTTGTGTCCTGTATCTGTAACTGTTCACACAAAGCACATGTGTTGACATGCACCTGTGTTCCTGCAAATGGCCTCTCTCCTGACAAGTGGGCGTGAGTGCATACAGTGTTCACTGAGCCTCAAATACTGACCTGCGTCCTCTGGATGTGAAATCTTCAAACTCTGAAGCAAGTGTGGCAACCGTTTTTACCACTTACCAGTCCAATTGTTTAAATAAAGGATGGCTGAAAATTGCATACTTTTTCATTGATTTTTATAAGATACCAGAAAACATAAAAATGGCAATCGTATCAAATTTATTCAATGCAAGAATCGACTGGTTGAAATGACACCTGCTCGGGATAGTATATAAACAAAGGTGCTGCCCCAGGGGTGCTCAGAGCAAACTGTTAAGTGGTTAGAGACTGTTGTGGTGGCTGCTGGAACTGCAGCTGATACAGTATCAGGTTTAGGTGGTTGCCACCCTCGACTGGTGCTCCCCTCGGGCATGACGGAGCAGGGTGGCAGAAGCAAAGCCTGTTGGGGCGTGTGGAAAATAGACTTTCCCAGGGAAGAAGAGGGTATATGCTAAGCTTTTCTTTATTCCTTAAAACACGTGAGATTTCTTCTTTGGGCTGAGCATGCAATCACTTTTAATGCAACATTAAAATAGAATAAATAAAAACTCATAGCAGTTGCTATAAATGACAATCTCCCCATTAGGCCATCTTGCCATTAATATACATTGCAAAGTTTTTACAACTCTTCAGAGTTGCTTCCTCAAAGGACATACACTGTCCTCTCATCTACTTCCACAGGTTCTCTCTCAACCCATAAAGACTGGTGAATAGAGAAGAAGCTTGACTCCTTCTACTGGTTCCAGAAGTAGTACGCCCTCTAAATGCATGTTTGCTCCCCTGGGCTGGGTCTCGGTTTCTCTATGTGGAATGCAAGTTACTCTGTCTCCTTTATATCTCATCAGAGTTGTGTGAGGATGAATGTTTTGAATCTCCGGTCGAGAAACAGGCTTTTGTGTGCTCTTCAGACTCCACTAGTTGCCTCAATATCTTTGTCATTAATTAGATAGGTAGACCAAGAGTTTTCTAGAGTTCAGTTGAATCTATCTTTAACCCAGGGCAGTGGGTTCCCTCTAACTGAGCCAAAGTCAGAGTCACTCATTGGAAATAGGCGAGATGATAATTCCCTGTTCAGAAAAGGTTAGCTTAGAAGAGAAGGGACAGCTGTGGGGAGGGGAGTGAGAGGTCTCAAGGGTGATGGCAGGGTGACACTCTGCTGTGCCAAGCATTTTGCCCTACGAGGAAGTGGAGCCCGAGAGCCTGTGGACATTCCACTGTCAACCCTGCCGTGCCACTTACTTCTGAAAGCACAGACCAAGGACCGGAAAGACAGAAGTGGGTTTGGGGTTTTAGGCAGGCACCTGGGGTGGGGATGAGGAAGTTGTTCTTGCTTCCATAGTTTCCCATTCTCTCCCCTTACTGGCTGATGGCCTGATGATGGGGAGGGTGCAGGCTTGGGGAAGGACAAGAGAGACAGAACTCCAGACTTTTCACTTCCGTACACCAAGTCTCCAGACCAGCGGCCTTCAAACTTCTATGCCCGTAAAAATTTTTAAAAAACCATGTATAACTCTTGCACATTTTGAGTTGCCATCTACAATCTTCAACATAGTTTTAAGTAGTTGCATATGATGCTATTTCCAGGATATTGTAAACATTGGCTTTAAGAAAATACATCATTCCTTTAATGCATCTAATGAACTTTAAATACCAGAGTAATTTGATACAGCATCTATTAAACACATGAACAAATTCTTAACAGTCAGCTTTATGTGGCTCCTTTTTCTTCCTGAATTTATATGTTTATTCCAGTTATCCCATCGAATTTTATCCTTGTGTAATTTGGTTTTATGCTTGAAAGCCTTTTACTGGCCACTCTATCATAATTTACTGTGACCAAAATATGTATGCAGATTTAAATTTAATTTTTGATGTCTAATGACTGTAAGTTTGTAAATGTTAAGAGTGTTAGAATTGAGTATCGTTACCATTATTAGTACACAGAAGCAGACAGTTGATCAAAATACTATCTTTATATATCAAACTTTTGATGAATATGAAAGATTAAAAGTTAGATTTTAATGGGAAACATGTCATACTTTTCAATTACTCTATGTATTCATTAATGAATACAGTATTATTAATTTTTTATTTTTTTAATTTTTAAATTTTTTACCAAGAGCATGTATTGGTACATTGTATACATAATGGTCACATTCATTATGGTTATTTTGTACCTGTACATGATGTATCTTGGTTTTCCCCCCTCTTCCCCACCCCACCCTTCTGCTCCCCCTTCCCTATTTACAGCAGGTTTATTTATTTTTCCATTTTTCCCTTTCCCCTTTCTTTCCTTTTCCCCTTCCTTCTTTTCCCCCTTTTCCTTTTCTAGTTCTCCTTTCTTTTGAATATGTTTATCTTCTGTTTATATCTGTTACCCCCTTTGTCCTTATTTACAGTTATGGTTTCTCATATCAGAGAAACAATTCAATGTATACTCATGAGTGTCTGATTTATTTCACTTAAGAGTATGTTCTTAAGGTACATCCATTTACCTACAAATGTCTCTAGCCTATCCTTTTTTATGGCAGAGTAGTACCCCATTATGTAGAAAAACCACATCTTCTTTAGCCATTCATTAGTTGTTGGGCATTTAGGTTGTTTCCAAGACTTAGATATTACAAATTGTCTTGCTATAAACATGGTTGTACATATATCGCTGTGGTATGATGATTTTAATTCTTCTGGGAAGATGCCCAGTGGAGGAATAGCTGGATCAAATGGAACCTCTAGTTGTAGTTTTTTGAGGAATCGCCATACTGATTTCCACAGTGGCTGGACCAATCTACTTTCCCACCAACAGTGGAGGAGGGTTCCTTTTTCCCCACAGCCTCGGAAGCATTTGTTATTGGTTGAGTTTTTGATAATTGCTGTTCTTTCTGGAGTGAGATGGAATTTTAACATTGTTTTAATTTGCATCTCTCGAACAACTAGTGATGTTGAACACTTTTTCATGTATTTACTTGCCATTTTTATGTCTTCATCTGAGAAATGTTTATTCATTTCTGATGCCCATTTTTGGATTGAGTTTTCAAATTTGGGAGGTTTGATGTTCTTGAGTTATTTGTATATTCTAGATGTCAGTCTGTGGGTTTTTGCCCTGCTCTATTGGTGATTTCTTTTGCTGTGCAAAAGCTTTTTAATAGGATGTGGTCGCAGTCACTGATTCTTTGTATTGTTTCCTGTGCAGTCTGGGTTCTGTTCATAATATTTTTTCTTACCCCTATGTCTTGAAGAGCTCTTCCTATTCTATTCTCCAGTAGATTTAGTGTTTCTGTTTTAATGTTTAGATCTTTGACCCACTTTGATTTTAGTTTAGTACATGGTGAGAGATATGTATCTAGTTTTAGTTTTCGGCATGTGGCAAGTCAGTTTTTCCAGCACCATTTGTTAAAGAGGCTATCTTTCTTCCAGTGAGGGTGTTTGGCTCCTTTGTCGAAGATGAGGTATTTGAGTGTATTTGGAGTTGTTTCTGCATCTTCTAATCTGTTCCATTGATCCTTGGGTCTGTCTTTTTGCCAGTACCATGCTGTTTTTATCACAGTAGATTTATAGTATAGTTTCAGGTTGGGGATTTTGATGCCACCTGCCTCGCTTCTGTTGCCCAGGATTGTTTTTGCTATTTTTGGTCTCTTCAAGTTCCAGATGAATTTTGTGATTGTCCTTTCTAATTCTGTGAAGTATGCTAATGGTGTTTTGATTGGAATTGCATTAAATCTGTATAGTAATTTAGGAAGTATGGCCATTTTCACTACGTTTGTTCTTCCTACCCAGGAACACAGTATATCTTTTCATTTTCTGATATCCCTTTCAATTTCCTTTTTTAGAGAACTGTAGTTTTTGATGTAAAGATCTTTTACCTCCTTTGTTAGATAAGTTCCTAAGTATTTCATTTTTTTTGATGTGATCATGAAAGGTATATCTTCTCTTATTTCTTTCTCAGTGAGTTTGTTATTAGTATATAGGAATGCTATTGACTTTTGGGTGTTGACTTTGTATCCAGCTACACAACTGAATTTAATTATTAAATCTAGAAGTTTTTTAGTGGAATTTTTGGGGTGTTCTATGTAGAATATCATGTCATCTGCAAATAATGGTAATTTAGGTTCTTCCTTTCCTATCTTTATTCCTTTTATTTCTTTCTCTTGTCTAATTGCTCTGGCTAATGTTTCTAGAACTATATTGAATAACAGTAGTGATAGTGGACAGCCTTGTCTTGTTCCAGATTTTATGTGAAAGCTTCAAGTTTCTGGCCATTTAGTGTGATGTTGGCCGTTGGTTTGTCATAGATGGCTTTTATCAGACTTAGATATAGATAGTCTATTCCTAATTTCTGTAGTGTTTTTATCATGAATGGGTGTTGGATTTTATCAAATGCTTTTTCTGCATCTATTGAGATGATCATGTGATTTTTGTCTTTGACTTTGTTGACATGGTGTGTTACATATATTGATTTGCATATGTTGAACCATCCCTGCATCCCTGGGATGAATCCTACTTGGTCATACTGTATAATATTCTTGATAATTTGTTGCATTCTGTTTGTCAGTATCTTGTTTAGAATTTTTGCATCTATGTTCATTAGGGAAATTGGCTTGTAGTTCTCTTTTTCAGTTGGATCCTTTTCTGGTTTTATTATCAGTGTAATGCTTGCTTCTAGGAATGATTTTGGAAGTACTGCTTCCTTTTCAATTTCATTAAAGAATTTGAGGAGTAGTGGTATTAGATCGTCTCTGAAGTTCTTGTAGAAATCAGCTGTGAAATTGTCAGGACCTGGGTTTTTCTTTGTTGGTAGGTTTTTAATTCTTCAATTTCAAGGGCTGATATTGGGTTATTTAGTATTTTTATCTCTTTTTGATTCAGTTTTGGTAATTCATATGTTTCTAAGAATTTGTCCATTTCTTCAGTGTTTTCCTTCTTGTTTGAGTATAGGTTCTTGAAGTAGGTGCTAATTATCCTTTGGATTTCTGTAGGGTCAGTTGTGACTTCACCCCTTTCATTTTTTATTGCATGGATTTGGGTCTTTTCATTCCTTTTTTTGATCAGGTTGGCTAGGGGTTTGTCTATTTTGTTTAGTCTTTCAAAGAACCAACTCTTTGATTCGTTGATTCTTTGTATTGTTTTCTTAGTCTCAATTGCATTAATTTCAGATCTGATCTTAATAATTTCCTCTCTCATATGAGCTTTGAGTTTGATTTGTTCTTCTCGTTCTAGACATTTGAGGTTCAACACTAAGTTGTTCATTTGAGCTTGTTCTGTCTTCCTGATGTGCAAGTTCAATGCAATAAATTTCCTTTGTAGCACTGCTTTCATTGTATCCCATAGGTTCTGATATGTTGTATTGGCATGATCATTTAACTGTATAAATTGCTTAATTTCTTCTTTAATTTTTCTGTGACCCAACTGTTGTTCAGAAGGATGTTATTTAGTTTCCATATTTTTATGTGTTTTTATGTGCTTTTGTTTTGTTTTGTTTTGTTTTGTTTTGTTTGTTTCTTTGTTTCTGTTGCCATTAAAGGCCAGTTTCATTGCACTATGGTCTGATAGTATGCATGGGATAATTTCAATTCCTTTAAATTTACTTAAGTATGCTTTATGAGCTAGTATGTGGTATATTTTGAAGACCATGCCATGGGCAGCTGAGAAGAATGTGTATTCTGCTGTTGTAGGGTGGAACACCATAGACATCTACTAAGTCCATTTGTTCACAGATTTGATACAGTTCTGATATTTCTTTGTCAATTTTTTGTCTCGTTGATCTGTCTATTTGTGACAGTGGGGAATTGAAGTCTCCCATTATAATCGTGTTAATGTTTATTTGATCTTTCATGCTCCTTAACATTTGTTTTATGTAGTTTGGTGCACCAATATTTGGCACGTAAACATTAATGATTGTTATTTCTTCCTCTTGGAGTTTTTCCCTTGAGAAGTATGTAATGACCTTCTTTGTCCCTCTTGATCAGCCTTGGTTTGAAGTTTACTTTGTTTGAGATTAGGATAGCTATCCCTGCTTTTTTCTGGGTTCCTGTTGTATGCAATATTGTTTTCCATCCTTTGATTTTCAGTCTATGAATTTTCTTTTGGGTAAAATGTCTCTTGTATGCAGCGTATTGATGGATCTTGTTTCTCGATCCATTCTGCTAGTCTGTTTCTTTTGATTGGTGAGTTGAGACCATTTACATTGATGGTTATAGCTGTTATGTATGGACTTATCTTTGCAATTGATCTTTTCTGTTGTTGGTTCTGTGTTTCACCTGAGTTTAACTGCGTGCCTTACCTGGTGTGTTCTTTTTATTCATGTCCTTGTAATTATAGGTTCCTTTTTCCTTTTCTAGGATATCCTTCAAAATATTTTGTAGAGGTGGTTTGGAGGTCATAAATTTCTTCAGTTTTTCTTTATTGTGGAAGTATCTTATTTCACCGATGAATTTGAAAATAGCTTGGCCTAGTACATCAATCTGGGTGGGAGAGTGTTTTCTTTTAAGACTTGAAATATTTTGCTCCAGGCTCTCCTTGATTTAAGGGTTTGTGTTGAGAAGTTCACTGTGATTCTGATGGGTTTTCCTTTGTAGGTGATTTGGTTTTTTTCTCTAACAATTTTCAGTATTCTGTTCTTTTGTTGAATTTCTGGAATCTTGATTATTATATGTCTTGGTGTAGATTTGTTTTGGTCATGGGTAATTGGGGTTCTATATGTCTCATTTATCTGTATGTCAAGTTCTCTTCTCATGCTTGGGAAGTTTCCTGTCATTACTTCTGTAAATAATCTTTTTAGATCCTTTGCACTGTCCCTTGCTTTTTCATTCACTCCAATTACTCTTATATTGTTCTTCTTTGCATCATCTTGCAGCTCTTGTGGTGATTTTTTCCAGTCTCTAGCTATTTTTAAGAGGCATTTCTTTTCCTTGTCACTAATTGCCGACCTATCTTCTAGGTCTGAGATTCTATTTTCGCTTTCATTTAATCTACTGTGTATACTTTCAAGAAAGTTTTTGATTTCTTGGATATCTGTTTGGATCTGTTTCATGGGTTCCATTTCTTTACTAAGTTGAATGCTCAAGTTTTCCATCATTTTTCCAAGCTCCTCTTTTGTGTGTGTGTGTCTACTCTGAATTCACTAAACAGGTCTTTCATTATGTTTGTCATCTCTGTCTTAACTTGGTCAATTATTTCTAGCCTGATGTTCTCTGTAGCCCCACCTATCTGTTTTTTAACTTCTGCTGCTATCATTTCTGAGAGTTTGTTTGGGTGTCTTCTGATTTCCTCTATGTCCTTGTCCTCTGGATTTGTTCTGAGTGGGCTGGGGATCTGGGGTTATGTTTTACTTCTGTGTCTTGTCATTTTCTTTGTATTCATATGTATTTCCCCCTTTTCGTTTGTTCTCCATGTTGATTTTATATTTTGTTTGTGGGAGGTTACGTCAAGACAAGTATCAATGCTTTTCAGGGAACAGTCTGTCCTTATGGTGTCTTCTAGGTATATGTGGTTGTTGGCTCTTGTGTCCTTTATATCTTCAGAGCTTTCCTCAGTGACATGGGTATGGTTGGCTCTACTTGGTATTGGGGAAGGTCTAAGGCCCCCTAGCAAGCCACCTAGCTGTGATGGAGTCACCAGTGGGCTGGGCGGGGCTGCTCCGGTCTGTGGGAGGGGACACTTACAGGGCTAAGAATCTCCAGCAAGCTGCTAAACTGCGATGGAGTTGCCTGTGGTCTGGGCAGGCCCGCTTGGGGTAGGGGGAGGGATCTCTCACTGGTCTGAAGCTCCCCAGCAAGCCGCCAAGCCACGACCTATTTTCAAAATTAGAGGATTCAGGATAAATTCTATCCTTGTTTTCATTTTTATAGATGCAAGAAACAAGAAATGTTGTTCATGGCAAAAAAAAATATAGATGGGAAAGAAGGGACTCCTGTTATTGAAATGTGAATCAATTCCTTGAACTAGCTAGTTATTTGCCTAAAATCACATATTGGATTATCAACAGTTATTTAAAATCTTTCAGCTGATAATTCTTTAAGGTTTGCCCACCCTTCATTTGAAAGACACTGGAGACTACTCAGCTTGCAAGTGGATTTGTTTCTCAGTCACTAGAGACATTCATTTTCAACACCTATACCAATATTTCATAAGTTTGATCCTTTGTACTCTGTAAGTTTTCATTCCCAAGGTTTAGGATAAGTGAGAAATTCATCTTTCCTCCTGAAAGTAGTATGTGTGGAGTCAGGGGGTAATTGGTTAGGCTTCTCTAAAGGTACAGATTCCATATCAAATCTATGTATGATTATACAAAGGATTTATGAGGTAGGCTTATCGGGCTGGAATGTAAGAGTTGCAGGGGCCTTTTGCCAGATCAGAGATGGAAGAATCCAAAATGGCCACCATATGCTGGAGAGATGGAGGATCCAAGAGCAGTCAGAGGTTGAAAGTTGAAGGTTGAAGGCCTGGGATCGCGCTGCAGAGTTGCTGTGGGGATTCTGTGTCAGAAGGCTTAAGAATCTGCATTGGAAGGCTGAAAGAATTAGAGTCCAAGGTCCAAAGAGAATGGTGAAGATTGGAGCTCCTCTGAAGAAAGGGAAAGTCTTTCTTCTTTCTCTTTTTATTCTGTCCAGGCTATAAATTGATTGGTTTATGCCACCCACATCTTTGGTGGGTCTTCTCTCTTCAGTTTATGGCCTATAGGCCATAAACTACATGCTGGGTGTTCTCAGATATCCCCAAAATTCTGCAGACCTGAGTTTGAAACCACTTCAGTGGACACTATTCTATACCTGTCTGTTCCATCAGTTGGGGATTCTAGACTTCATTCATGGAACAGTGGCCTTTTCTTGTTAGGGAGTGTAAGAATAACATGAGGTACATGTAAGAAGTGTCCTTGTCCTTCCCTATCATCAACAACAAAGCACTGGAAACAATCCAAGTTCCCACTAACAGGGATTTGACTGGATAAACTATGGCACTGTTATACACACAGTGGTGTCATTTACAAACAACAAGTAAACTCCAGTGAAGGAAGCAAATCATAGAATGGGTAAACAATTCTGAATTTCTGTTGCTTAGATAAAAAAACAATAGAAGAACCTGGGCCTCTTAGCACACACCTGTAATTCTAGCACTCTGGGAGATTGAGGGAGGAAGACTGCAAGTTCCAGCCCAGCCTGGGAAACTTGGTGACTCAATGAGATCCTGTCTCAAAATAAAAAATAAAGACTGAAAATGTAGCTCAGTGCAAAGGTCTTGGGTTCAATTCTCATTACCACGAAAAGTGAAACAAAATGAAATAAAATAAAAACTATAAAACAATGAAAAAATAATAGAAACAAACCAAAATTATTTCCTATAGGTAGAGGATGAGAATAGGATGGAGAGAGTAGGGATTATATATTGCTTGAAAGTACCTTGTTTTGGTCTTTTGACCTTAAAACCATGTATCAGTTCTTACATGATTTATAAGCATTGCCAAATTAAACAGAAAATTAAAAACAAAACAACTCCCCAAAATAAAAAAGAAAGTAAAAGAAAAAAGACTAATTATTTGTTAAATTGGTGCTTCCACATAAAGAAAGAAAATTTCAAATGACTAAAATAATGCCAAGAGCTTCATTGGGGTGTGCTTCAGTGGTAAAGTACTTGCCTGGCATGAATGTGACCCCCCAGCACTGCAGGGAGAACCAGCTATGTAACATCATAGGAATTAATATTTTCAGCATGAGAGAAAAGTAGAAATGTAAAAGTCAAAGAAATTAAGGAAGGGCTCTATGATCCTAAATTTGACTTTAGGGAAAAACCACATGAACTCATGTTGTATTTTATCTTAAGAAAACAATTTTTATCTAGCTATATATTTCCAACTGTAAAGATCTAGAAATCATCCTACTCCAGTAGCAATAAGCACTCCTAGGTTCCATATTGTCATCTCTGAATTCTGTTGTCCATTAAAAGGATCCAGAGATCTTTGGATCCAAGATAGGGGTTGGAAATGTACAAGATGATCCTAGAATATTCTTTCACATTGGAAACCAAGGCTGGTACTTAAGACTATGAGGTTATATGAGAAGATACAGGCACTAGCTTTTGAGTTTATCATTAACCAAAGGTGGAGCACCAGGCATCAAAAATAAGAACTACAATAGAACAAAACACGTGTGTGTGTGTGTGTGTGTGTGTGTGTGTGTGTGTGTGTTAAAAAGGAGCAAGTGTTGATAATGATTTTCAAAAACAACAAAACTCTCACTGGTCACTTGTGGCGAATGCTAGGGAATGAATTCATTGTCCTAAGCATTAGTAAATAAAGGGAAAGAATCAAGCATTCATTTTGTCTGTCTGTATAAGCTGTTATCAATAACTGATGAAGGAAAATTTTTATTTATAAAAGATTTCCAGCTAATACATCCAGAGGGACCATTGTAACTAGAATGTCACCTTTTTGCAACCACTAATGAAATAATGGATCTTGGCAATGATCATCAGTGAGTGCTGAGATCATTAGGTGAAAGGGCACTTCATGATGAGTGATCACACTGGATCCACTGATCGCTCTCAAAATCCCAAAAGAGAAGGACAGACGTACTTCGCCCCTGTTGTGTTGCAGAAGTTGGAACTGATCAGGAGCTGATCAGTATAATCAAACATTTTTGATTATAGAAAATGCAGCAGGTTGAGGAGCATGTGAAATGACCTGTGGGGATATAATGAATTAAACAGAATGTGAAAGTTTCTGTGAAACAATGACTCAGAAAGAACATGTGGGGGGATCTTACAGATTGAGACCTTAAGAAACATTACTAAAAGCGATATGTAGATTTCTTTTAGATCAAACTTTCTTAAAGCATTTGAGAACATCGGAGAAATGTTAACATTGAAAGATAATTCATATTAAGGAATTATTGGTATTTGGGTAATGCTAAGACAGAATACAGAGTTATTACCTCTGTCAACTAAAAAATGTGTCTTCCAATCTTTGTATTCCTCTGAGTCTGATTCAGAGTTTATCAAACTTTCTGCACGAAGGACCAGTAGTAACTATTGTAGGTTTTGCAGGTAGTTTCTGACACAGCTTTAAGGCGGTCCTCATGTACCCACATACCCATTTTTACATGAACGAGAATGATAAAATGCATTTTCAGTGACTTACGCTTTGGCATACCCCAGGCATTTTTATATATCTGTACATATACCTTTACTTTATTCCTTGTTAACCACTGCATGCACATTTAACGATGATTAGAAACAATGAAATAACTGACTTCACTCAAATATTTTTGCATACATAAGCAAATATATGTTTAAGACTCCTGCAAGTGAAATTTCTGGGTTTGAAGCCACTTGCATCTTGAGTGCAGACAGATTTCACAAAGCATTTGCCCTCAGAAAAGACCTCTCGATCTCACCAGTGGCGCAGACGAGTAAGTCCTCAGCATCCTCTCAAGCACCATCTGTCCTTTACAGTTTTTCTCAAATGACATTCAAATATGCGTCTCTGTTGTTTTAATTGGTGTCTCTTCATATGTTTGTGGCCATCGGTAGCTATTTTGTGGATCATCTGTTCTTAACCCCTTTTCACTCATCTTTCTGTTGGATTGCTTTCTCTAACTCATTTGAAGAACTACTTTGTATTGTATGGATTTTAATTCTTTGTTACATATATTGCAGATATTTTTTGTCGTTTGTCTTTTAACTATAACTATTTTTTCTTTTGCCTTGTAAAAAGTATTTAATTTGATAAGCTGTATCTCCAAATCTTATCCTTTATGGCTTCTTGAACTTATGTCTCATGTAGGAAGGCCTTCCACTCCTGAGGTGATACAAATATTTTTATAAGTTTTCTTCTAATATTATTATTGTTTTGTTTTTTATGTTTAGCTCTTTAATCCATCTGGAAATGATTTTTGTATATGGTGTGAGGTAGGTATCTAAGTGTATTTTTAAATGAATAGTTCATTGTCCCAACACTTTAATTACTAACCCATCATTTCATATTATTAAATTCCAGTATTTATACATGGGTTTACCTCTAGACTCTCTAGTTTGTTTCATTAATAAATTTGTCTATCCTTATACCAAAACACAGTGTATTCATTGTGTAATTTGATAAAACATTTGGCTGATAGAGTAAAATCTCCATCGTTGTTCTATTTTGACAAGTTTTTTTATTGGATATTTACTACCTTAGATGAATTCTGGATTCATCTTGTCAATTTCCATATATCATTCCATTTGGGGTTGCATTTAGTTTGTACTGAACTTTTAATCTGAGGGAAGAATGAGAGGTTTATGATGTTCTTATTATCCAAGGAAATGATGAAACTTTACATTTATTTTGATTTTATGTTTTTCAGCAGTCTTATTTAAACAGTTTTCTATTAAGGTTTATGTCTAGGTGTTTTAAACATTTTTATTACTATTGTACAAACAATGCTATTTTCCTTTGTATTCTGAAGTCATTGTCACTGGTATGAGAATATTTTGGCTATTATGTGTCCTTCTTATATCTGGGTAACTTACTAACTAATATAACAGTTTTAATTGCTTTTTAGTTAATTGAGTTTTTTTTGATATTTCCATTTTAGTTTTTACTTCTTATTTTATTGCATTGGCTAGGACCTTCTAAACAGTGTTTCATAAAATCTATGGCAGAAGATACCCTCTATGTTTCTAATGTTTTACTAGTCATTATGGTATGTAGCATATTGAATAAAAGATGGTACTTTCTGTTACTGATAGATTAGGATTTTTAATCAGAAAAGAATATTGGAAATTTTAGGCTTTTTTTTTTTTTTTTTTTTGGTGGTGCCGGGGATCGAACTCAGGCCCTTGTGCTTACAAGGCAAGCACTCTAATCACTGAGCTAAATCCCCAGCCCCAATTTTAGGCATTTTTGAAAGGACTTTTTTCTTCTTTTATCTTAATTTAGTAAATTTAAACACAGATTTCCTAAGGGTGAGGACTTCTTGAATTTATATTATAAATCTTACTGAATTATAATATGGAATTCTTATGATATGCTGTGGATGCAATATTACTTAGATTTGGAGAGTGTTCATAACTTAATTTTATACATATATAGATTAAATTATCTTTCTCTGTATTTATATATTAAGGCTACGTTAAAGTTGACCATTTTGTTATCATCTGATATATTCAAGCCACAGAGAGTCATTTGAGAAAGTTTCTATATTGTTTTTGTTTTGCAGAAAGGTAAACAGGATAGGAAATTTTAGTAGAACTCACCCTTAAAAACATCCAGACCTTGCATTTCTAAAGTATAGAATATTTGTGCTACACTTGTAATTGTTTTTGCATTCAGGTTTTCCGATTTTCATTACTAATTTCTAGTAAATCAGTGGCTACTTCTGTATTTTCAAATTATTGTTTTATTGTTCTTAGCGTTTTATATTTATCTCCTCTACAGCCCTCATTAACCTTGTCAAGGGTTTATATAACTTTTGGAAGAACTGGCAATTGATTGTACAGATCAAGTTTTCTTTTTGTCTTTATTTGTTGGTTGTTTTGCTTTGTTTTGTCTATTTCAAACTATCTATTTATTTTATTTTGTCATTATAACTTATTTCTTCTTTTTCTTTGCATTCATTTGTTTTCAGGTCTCTGCTACCTTTTTTGTTTTGAATCCTCATTTAGCTTAGTTATATTTTAACTATTTTTAAAGTAATTACTTAACTGCTCATAAGTTTTTCCCAAGAATTACTTTCGCTATATTCTTATTACAAGGAATAGGATTTTGGTTAGCATTACAAACATTATAGCATTATATAAATAACTTAAAATTTATTTTCATGTTTTCTTTAACAAATAGTTTTTCAATTGCTGAAGGAGAACTTTCTAACAGATTTTCTTTTTCTTATTAACTTCTATTTTAATTTTTTGATACAAAAATATTTCATATTTTTATTTTATATATATTTTTCCCTTTGGAATTTCAGATTTCCTTCGAGGTTTAATATGTGATTGGTCTTTATATATTTTTAAATGTAATTTAAAATTATTACATGAAAACTTTCTAAGCAGTCTGATAGACTACAGAAACACAACATATTTTATTCATTGAAACTCATAAATTTTGTTTTTAAAATGTACCTTCACTCATATTATCATATTGATCCTTTCATTTGTGAAAAGTGGTTTAGGTTTCCATTATGATAGCTCTGCTAGTTCACTGTGAACTACAATCCCCACCCCTTTGTAGTTTTTTATTCTGAGGCAGGGTCTCCCAAGTCATTCAGTTGCCCAGGCTGGGTGTGAACTTGTGACCCTCCTGTCTCACTCAGCCCTCAGAGCCCTGGAATTACAGGCATGTGCTGCTTTGCCAAGTTTCTATATTCTTTATTTTATATAGTGTTGCCATAATAATTGAGCATAAAATTTCATGATTATCATAATGGTGTATTTTCCATCTTTAAATATGATATTAAGTGTGGTATGAAAATGACATAAATTACTTTATTTCATTCTTGACTTTCTGAATTCCTTTTTCAAATACACCTATGAGAAAATATAAAATGCATAAAAATCAATAAAAGAACTGGCTATAAATACCTGTATATTCATAAGAATACATGTATGCATATATATATACTTACATGCAAAAGTGTATATGTATGTGCATATACATGGGCAATTCTGTTCTTCTTTTGCTATTTGTATTTTTGTACCCTTTTATTTTCAATTTTTTAAAATTTTGTTTAGATTTGGTTTTTCAAAATAACATGAATCTGTTTTTAACCTAATGATTTCTTAAGAAGTATTATAACCCATTTATACTATCTGCAATATTTTTTAAACTTCTTTTTCATTTTGTATTTTCTTATTATAATTATTCCTCTTTCCTCTTTTTGTATTCTTCTTGGTATTGGTCAAAGCTTTTTAGTTATATTTTCCTAAAACTGGTTAGGAATCTATATGTACTATTTCTGTTCTAGAACTTATGTAAAATTTTAGGAAGCATATTTAGATTTAAACTGTTATAATCTGCAATTGATCAGTATCTGTAAGCTCCTTTCCCTATTTTCTAAATGATAAAGCCTTTATCAGGTTTTTAATTATTTCTGTATCTACTCTTTAATGCATTTATTGTTGAAATTATCTGGAAGTCTCAGTCCAGATAATGTTAGTAGTAGAAGTCATAGTGTTATTACCATTATTGGTATTATTATTCACTTTATGTCTCCATTTACAGGAAGCCTTTATTAGCATTGTATTACCTATTACTACCAAATTAGCAATTATCATTTAGACTTAAATAGCATTTTGTGGCTTTTTTGCTTTATATCGTCTGTAACCTTCCAAGTCATTGTATATCTTGGATCCTTTTTTCTATTTTTCTGGAATGTTTCCTCGACTAATTTCTGCTGCTTTATTTTGCGAAAGGCTGTGTGCGGTGAAATGTCTGAGTCTTTGCTTTGTCCAAAAGGAACACCTTATAAAATCTCAGGTTCAAAATAACTTTTCCACAAACCCATTATAATCAGTTATTTTCTAAAATACTTCAAGTGGATGAGGCAAACATCACTTCCCTTTTCAGAAACAAGACTTCCCAGGTCATTCTTCCTGAAATGCCCATTATTATTTTTCCTCCAATTTGTCTACCATGCAAATGAGAAATTCATATTAGTAGTTCATAAGAACATTTATACAGAACTCTTTTTTAATCTGTGGTAAGCACATTCGTATCAACAAATTCCACGTATTAGCCAAAAATTCCAGTTTCTAAAGCTCTATTTAGCAATGATGCAGTTAGTTCCTGAGTTTTAAAACGTGCTATGAATTTTCTTCCACTTATGCAAATACTCCAGCCCACTGGGCACTGGGGCACTCCCTAACGCTTTCCTCAGGGAAGGAAACCTGTGTCCTGCCCTTCTCGGTCACTACAGCGTGCCTTTGGCCTTCAGACACATAAACTCAGAAGTGGCTGATGTCCTTCTTGGGCTATTTTTGAAGAGTGTCTCCTTACTGAATTTTGAGATCTCATTAAAAACACTCATGAGTTCTTCTATCCCCCTGATAGGAGCACATGGTCATCCATGCTCCTGGATCTGCTCTCTCTGCTTCTTTTGACATCCTTGACTGTGAAATGTCAGCATTGCCAGGTGTACTATGCCTTCCCTGCCTTGGCCCACGAGTCTGGCTTGAGGTCTGTGATACTTGCTGAGTCACTTGCTCATTCTCCTGACTTCTCCTTAAGGCAAATTGTAAGATTCTATTGTAGTACCAGATTCTGAAACCTTGTCCCTCACTTCAGATCACTTGGTGACCTTTCTTTATACCCACGGACAAGGAATCTATCTCCCCTCAGGTGCTGCCTGTAATTGGTCTTCTAGCTGTCTCTAGTATCGTAGATATAGACATCTGTGTCTCTGCTCACCCTCTGATACAAGTTGCACAAAGTCCTGGCTATCAGAACTCGATGCATGGAGAGTGCGTCTGTGTGTGAAGAGTGCAGAATGACGGGACTGGCTCTGGCTATCTGGTCACCCTGTGCACCTCTGTTTTGACTCTCTTTAGGTAGGAGGACATACCATGCTCCCCATTCGCTGGATGCCCCCCGAAAGCATCATGTACCGAAAGTTCACGACAGAGAGCGATGTGTGGAGCTTTGGGGTGATCCTTTGGGAGATCTTCACCTATGGGAAGCAGCCCTGGTTCCAGCTCTCAAACACAGAGGTAAAAGAGTAGGGGCAGGGGGAGGAATAATGATTTGGAGGCAGGTTGATAAGAGAGATCTCAGGCCTCGAATTGGACATAGTGTATGAAACATCAGGTGGGATTTGGAGCAGCAGAGTGAACGTAGCCATAAGCAGGAGGAGAAAGTTTTTCCACGGGGAAACATTTCGTAATTGTAGGAAATGTAGAATAATTGTCAAAAGAGCATGAAATCAGATGTCTAAATTGAGACACAAGTCATGGTTCTGTTTGTTCTGCTACACTTAAACATCTGAAATGTTTCATTAAGATAGAAAATGAAAACAAAGAACAACTATGAGTTTTTCAGTTGTGCCATCTTGTGGAAACACCTATTGCTTAATGTGCCCAAATAATCTGGGTTCCCCATGGTTGTAGGGATGCCAGGTCTGGGGATATAGAAGATGGTGAACTGAGAAGGCCCATTTCACATAACTGACAGAGCTTTGTGTGGGTTTCTGGTAATAAAATAAATCATGATGGTAAGCTTACTGGTAATAAACACACTATATTTCATCACTTTAATTTAAAATAACAATAAAAATACTAGTAAATGAATTTTAATTGTAGCTAACATTTAACACCAGGCACTTTGATAAATGCTTCAGTTATACGAAGTCAGTGATTTTTCCCCGAAACGCTGATTGAGATTCAGGACAAAGGAAAGGGGCTTTCTTGGGGTCCTGGAGTAGAATATCCAGGGTCTCAGAGGGGAGATCCCTGGGGCGGGGAGGAAGTCTGGGGTCTGGTCCCAGGGCTCGCCTGCCTGCAGATCCATCCAGCTGCTTCTCTGTTATGGGTGGGCCAGACCTGTGTTGCACAGGGAATTAGAATCATTCACAGACAGAAAGAGGATCAGTCTCCCACCCCAGCTGACCTATAAAAACTTCCAATTCTTTTTTATGATCTTCTATTTTCTGGTAAAACATAAACACAAAGGCTTTTCAGTATCTTATTAAAATGTTATTGTAACATTCAGCAAAGCATCCTTTTTAGAAGCTATGTCTAGCACTACTCTCCTATATCCTGACCACTTAATTAAGTGAATTTCAAAGATCGAAAAGAAGGCTGTTCTTTACCTCTGTAATATCTTACCATTCACAGGCTCAATGGGGCCTAGCCACGTTTCCTAAAGTAGGACAAAACATTGTGACAATCTTTTAAAATAAGGGAAGACTGTGTTTCAGAATCCATTCATTATGGTGTTTCGAAAAATGCTGTATTCCTGGAGGGTGGGAAACACGCATGCGCATGCACATACATCCACATACATGCAAACATGCATGTGGATGCACTTGCGCAGAGCCCCCAGTGCAGTTCGATAGCCTGAAGAAAGAGGCTGTGGAGTCAGAGGGTTGTTGGTCTTAGCAGAAAACTTGTCCTGGATACCTGAGCCGGCTCATAATAACTAACAGACTGCCTGGTGTGGCACTGGCCTTGAAGGCAGGCTTCCTGCCCCTAGTCACTTCCCCCACTCCACCCACCACAGCAGCCAGGTACTGGCAGTCACTAATAATGGGTTTCTCTACGGAAGATGACAATGTGGGTAGTATTACATTAGAAGAGACACTACTGAGTGCTTTTGATCTTAGCATCAGCAGCTGTTACTGCGGTTTGGACTGAATCCTTTTCATGGAGCTGAAAGTAATCGGAGTGAAAACTGGGCTGTCGTACCAGTGGGGAATAAGAGTATCTGGAGACCTGGCAGCCCTGCACAGAAAGGAGCCTCGTGGGCCACTGCAGACTCTGGGAGGGTGCTGACACAGTGATGGCTTCATAGGCCATCATTCCAGGCCAGAGTGACAGGAGACAACACCCAGGATGAGGCAGCGTTGGGCAGCACGCGAAGATACAAAGGAGAAAAGAAAAGCAGTTTTGTTGCCCAAGTAAATACAGACTAATAGGGACAGGGAAGAGGGACATTTGTTCAGCCACTGAATTTGTTTTATCTTCACAAATAATTTTCCAATGTTTTCCAATGTTGATGTTACACAGTGGTAGAGACAGATTAAAACAAACCTGAAAACTATAAGATGAAACCTGGAAAATTCACATATTCAGTTTCAACCTTGGGCTGAGGGTGTAGCTCGGTGGCAGAGAACTGGCCTAGTATACGCAAGGCTCTGGGTTCGATCCACAGCATTCCCTCCTACCCTCCACCCGCCAGATAGAAATAAACTGCAAATTACAGAATTGGTCTTGAAGTGGTCTGCCAAGCACTAACTTCTTTTCTTTCTCCTCCTCTTTATGACAACTCATTCAACATATTGAGCCATACAGTTCCTTTTCTTGGTTGTCCATGGTCCTTATGATACTCCTAGGAGGTGGTCAGTTCAGATATTTGATTCCCATCTTACAGATTAGGATGATGAGATTCTGTGAGATTAACTGATTTGCACCAACAATTTAGCAGATAGTGGTAAGTCAGATGTTAGTCCTAGTAGTAAAGATTATGGATCAGAACCCATTGAGAGAAGACATCAGTATAAATTCATATTTAGTTTAATATGTACACAGATGGTTCCACATAAAATACTTACAATTAGGTGTGTATGTGTATGTTAAAATGCACCTGTATTTCTTTGTATTGCCAGTTGTTAGAGTCAAGATCCAATGAGCACATTTAGGGGCCAAATGTAAATGTCCAATATCATCCTCTAATAAAAGTGACAAGGGCCTTCTGAAGAAATGGCCAATACTAGGACTGGCAAAGTAAGTATAGAACCAAGGTAATATTGAAGTATCAGAAAGGAACACAGAACAAAAAGACCAGGAGCCAACAGAAGAGGCTCCCAATGGAAGGAATTCCCAATGCCTAAAGCAGGAATGAACTGAGCAACAAGACACTGTAGAACTGGATAATAAATAAAAGCTAAAAGTAAAACAGAAAACAGGAAAGACTTTAAAAAGAAACAAGATACACCGTCCGGTGCGAAGAGGAGGGAAGAATGAGCCTCTCTGAGAAAGGGACCTGTACACAGAAGCATGCATAGTGTTGTGGAGAGAGGCCAAGTGAGAGTGGAGCTGCTGAGAAGTGGGAGCTAACAGGAAGTACTTGAGCAGGGACCAAGGGGTGCACAGCTACCTTAAGGGGGTTGTAAAGTCACACAGACTCACAAGAAGGGGACGGACAGGTCAGAAGTCAGTCACCACAAGCAAATGGAAATGAGTGCAACTCAGTCAACTCAGATAAAATTCAGGACTATAAAAGAAGGAGGCAAAAAGGGAAGGGGTATGTTGGGAGTCAGTGTCATTGTGGGCTTGGTGCAAGAGGTAGTGATGAAAGAGGAGCGATGGGCTCTACCAGCCTGTGCCGGTCGTTGATCCCAGAACCTCTGCGCAGACTGGCATGAAAATAGCTTGGGCTTGGGGACCCTCTGCTGCGCACTGATGCTATCACTGCACTTGCTGCCTTTCGCTGGGCGGGAGCCACAGGGCCAAGGTTGGCCTTTGAGTACAACTTCCTGCTCTCCTTGTTCTTTCAGGTCATCGAGTGCATCACCCAAGGTCGTGTCTTGGAGAGGCCCCGAGTCTGCCCCAAAGAAGTGTACGATGTCATGCTGGGCTGCTGGCAGAGGGAACCGCAGCAGAGGCTGAATATCAAGGAGATCTACAAAATCCTCCATGCTCTGGGGAAGGCCACCCCAATCTACCTGGACATTCTTGGCTAGTGGCAGCCGGGGGTCAAAAATTTGTACTCTGTTGCCTCCTCTCTCCTTGCCTCACATCTCCCTTTACCTCACAACTCCTTCCTACCTTCCTTGACTGAAGCGAACATCTTCATATAAACTCAAGTGCCTGCTACACATACAACACTGAAAAAACGAAAAAAGAAAAAAAAAAAGGAAAGAGGAAAAAACCTTGTAAGGCAGTTTGGCTATATATATATATATACATATATATATACATATATATATTTATATATCTATCTATATCTACAGAGAATACCTTCTCTAATGCAGAGAGAAGCTGCTGATTTAGAAAAACCGTAAGACTTTAATGACTCTGAAAATGTTAAATGTTATTAACGTACATGAACATTCCCTTGATTTAAGCTGTGGACCGCGCTGCTTCAGCTCTGTTTTGCTGAGCAGAAGATCTTGACCTTGCAGAGAGACAATCTTCGCTTTGGGATCGGAGGAGCTAGGGTGGCGCATAATCACTGCTGTGCATACGTGCGACTACAGGAAACGCATCATAAGCGCATGTGCAGACTGTATCGCCCATGCTCGTCCCGGAAGTACCCCAGAAGACCGGGGCCCTTGGGAACGCCTCGGCTCTACCCTGACCTTTGCCTCTGCACCCTTCTCCTTTGTCTGCACTTCTGGACAGTTTTCTGATTTGTCCATTCTACAGAGAATAGTCTCGATGTTTTGGGGAAACATTGACAGAGCCTACCAGTAGATACTGAGCAAACAACACCACAAAACCATGGCAAGAACAGACTGCATTCATCTTGAGTGGAAGCCACGCCCAAGTTCCTAGCTAGATTCAAAAGGGATTTGTTATTCTATGAACTTCAAGAACTACTTTCTGGACTAAAGAACCACAGAAGAAAAAATAGCTGAATTCCAAACCCCGACAAGGCACCGCCACATGTCCTTCCTTCACTGGAAAGACTCCTCAGCCTGGCCTCCCATTTTCAGGGCCTTGGGGAGTTTTGGGGGTTGAGAAATGGGTGCCCTCCTGTTGTATGCTAAAGTGGATAGAGCAGGTTTCAGGGGCCTAATAGCAAGGGACTTAGTTGCTTATTGCTCATCATTAGATACGTTCGCGGGTCCTGTTTCTCATCTGGCTTCCCAATATCCTAGCCCCATCTCCCGGGCGTCTACCAAGTCCTAAGTGAGCCCCACTGCCGAGGAAGGAACCCAGGTTTGGTGAGAGGCTGGGGCAGTGTGTGTTTCAGGAAGTCAGGCGGTGGCATGGGTGCGAGCGAGGAGGGAAGAATCTACGTACTTTGTACCTGCACCAGGCCTCTTGGCATTTTCCTCACGTTTCCAGCTCCTGGAAGGATTGATGCAGCTGCCTTTGCGTGTTGTGGAAAGGCAGGGACTGAGAAATCGCTTTTGCGGGCTGGGGGTGGGGGAGGGGCTGAGGCATCTCGGGAGATGTCCAATGAGGGGCCAGTGCCGCAGGCTTGGCATCTTAATGAGGACTGAGTGCTGACCAGGGAGCGAGAAGGAAACATCTGGGCTAGGGCCTGTGTCCTGTGCGCCGGCACCAGGGGAATCTCTGCCTTCCCGCTGCTGCCAAGGACTGCAACAGAGCAGATCTCTGGCCTCTCTGATGCGAGACGAGGAGATGCACAGAGACCCCAGCTAGGGAGGAGCTGTGCCCCACGCAGGGCACCTGGCCCATGCGCCTCACACCAAGCACACAGCTGCCTACGAACTGACCTTTTCCTAAGTCCTTCCTCCTGGGAACCTCTGACTTGCCCCCTTTTCTGCCAGCTGCCTTTTCTTGCCCCTTTTCTGAAGAACTGTCTGCAGCCTGGATGCTCTGGTCAGCTGAAAGCAGCTAAAGTATGGGAGTTCCCGTGTGGGGTTTAGGACTAAATTATGTGTTTGTGATTTTACTTTTTTTGTTTGTTTGTTTTTAACCCTAAAATATTTTTATTCAAATAGAGAAGAGCTGTGCTCAGATTGTGGCCACGGTTGAGATTCAGGGCTCAGCAAGGCTACTCAGCTGGACTGCAAGAGAACTGGGTGGATGGGAGTCGGGACGGGTCTTCTCGCTGTGCTGTACGCCTGGCCTCTGAGGACTTTGGGGGAGAGCTTTTTAGGTGGGCCACCTCAAGAGAACCCTTTGTTTTCCTGTGGCAATTATGCCTTTTATTGTTTTACTCTTTGCTTCACCTGAGGCCCTTGGTCTGTGTTGGGGTCGGGCACACTGGATGGAAGGGCACAGTCTGGCTTCAACATCTAGAAAGATGTTCAGGGAGGGGAAGACCTGGAGGGGCCTTATGGGAAAGTGTCTCCTGGATGGAAGAATCCTCCAGCGCTCCTCTTGCTGCCCTTCTCACATATCCTCTTCAGACATACACCGTGTGGCTTTGATCTTCTTGGCTGTGTGTTTGTAGAACTTCATAGTCATTGATGGGCTGAGAAAAAGAGAAGAAATGGGTTGGAGGCTAGCAGACAACTGGGAATGTGAAATGTGTAAGGGTTTCAAATTGGGGCACTGAGTCATTGTTGCCAAATAAAAGAAGATAATTCCTTGGGGAACAACGAGCATTGGAAGAGACTGACCTTGTCAGCTTGCCCTTCTCTTAGTCCCACAGCCCTGTGCATCGCCACTGGGGTCATGCCTTGGCTATGTACACCATAAGTAGCTGCCTGTGGAGGGGAGAGAGAGAGAGAGAGTGTGTCAAGAGGGGTAGAGAGGGAGGACCTATTTCTAACTACTTTCTTGCTGCTCTCTGTAGCATATACATGTTAACCAAGGCAGGTATAAAAATGAAAAAAAAATTTAGAGCATGAGGAGGCATGGAGCAGACTATGGAAATGCGATAGTTACTCTGTGGCTGAGGGGTATGCGGAGCATATTATTCCTCCTATACTATGAGAAGACCAGTAAGACTTGCTTCACTGTCTTGGGTTCCCATCTGCAATACTAGGGGTGTCCTTGCTAAGTTTTGGCCCTGTTCTGGCTCTGAATTCTTACATTCTAACAGCATCAAGTTACTGTGTGAGTTTTGCTCAGCATCTCTCTGTAGGGTCTGGTTGGCCTTCCTCAGGCCTTGCGTGGGTGGGGGCAATTGCCTCTGAGGGCACATGTGGCTTGCGCTGGGGTCAGTTCCATGAGAAAATCCTCTTCTCTTTTATGCCCATGTCCTCACGAGTCGGAGTCTGAAATGTCCAAGTCTAGACCCACAGAAAGCATTTGTTTTTATTCTCCATCCCAGCCTTTCTACGTACTGAAAAGCACTATCTAAGGTTTATTTATTTATTTATGTATTTATTTTTAATGTGCTTAAATGAGTCTTTAGATCATATCCCTTCAGCCATTGTGGCCGCTCCAGTGTACTCTACCTTCCTTCTCCTCAGTCCCAAGATATTTTACACCTTAAAAGAATATGGAAAATGGATTCAGAGAGCTTCATTTGAAGCAAGCTCCATGTGGCAATTTGTGAACATTCCAGGGAACTGAGGGTGATGTCCTGGCCATGCTGTCCTCACCTGGTCCCATCCTATACTGAACACAAATGACTTGCTGTCATATGTCCACCTTGGAGCAAGACTCCAAGGTCAAGGCTCCTTCTTGGTCTTTTTGGCTTTGGACATGGGCGAAATGCTGCCCTCTAAGTATATCTCTGAACTTTGGGGGGACTTTTGCTGTCACTAAGCCTCCCTTAGTCAACAGATGAAGGACATGGTGCTTTCTCCACTCAGTAGATTGTGCACAAATTCTCCTTGGAGAGAGGCTTCCTACTAGAGGTGAAAGGTCCTTTGATCTTCTGGGTTCAGGTTGAACACTGATATTTTTCTCTGGTGATGCTTACTTTGTGGAATACACTAGTGCAAGTATTTCTGGTGCTAAATACTACAGAAACCAACACCAACAGAGGAGCATCAGCCAGTTTCTGGGGCTGCATGAGCCTCAACTCAGAAGTGAAAGAGGCAAAGGAGAGTACCGGAGACAACAGAAAGATCAGCTGAACTAGATATCCGTAGAGACATTTCAGTGTTCTTTAGAAAAGGTAGCTTCTGCAACCATCTACTTTTCCCCCCCCAAACTTACTTGTTAGAAATGAGATAAAATGAAAGGTAAGGAAAGGTAGGGAAAAAAATTACTGATGGCAAGTAATTGGTTATTGAAGGCAAGAAGAGAATGTTCAGCTGCTGGTGTGTCTATGGGACGTTGGTGGAGGCAGCCTGGCAGACAAGCCAGGGCCTCCAAATTTGAACTGCTCGCGAGAGACCGCCTTCAACAGCCACTCCTGAACTAGTCATCGTTTCCCACTCAGCGCTGACACGTGCCCAAAGTTGACAAAAATTATTCTAGGATGTGGAACAGGCTTGCCCACCCCTCACTGGCAACTGGAATTCAGGGTCAAAAACCAACAGACTTGTATCTTTTAATTCTAATTGTGAGGAGCTGACATGTTGGAAAGGAGGCATCTTTGAAGTTGCAGAGACTTTACCCGTGTCCTCTCCACTCAGGAATGGACTATGACTTTTCTGCTATGCTTTTTGAACCAAAAAGCAGCAGTATGATTTTTGACTTAGAGGTACAGTTATTACAATGGGCAGTTACAAGATTTGGGATCTTTCCAGCGCACTGCTCAGAATCTAGGGCCTGGGTACATCGACATGTGCTTGTTGAGTAAGCCCATATGCCAGCAATCTGGAGTGCTGCCCTCCAGTGCTCCTGAGAAGCCTCCTACTTCGGGTGGGAGCCAGCCTGTGGCATGCCCAGTGGTATTTGCCTTAGAGCAAGAAATGACACCTTAAACCTGGGCCTTAAGTACAGTAGTCACTCACTATGGCTTTGTGTCTTCAAGTGAGCTCCATCTTCTTCCATACCGAATAAGTTTTTCAGCCAATACATAATAGGTTCTAAAGGGAAAAGCTTGAATTTTTGCACAATAGTGAAATATTAATACAAGCTCTAGAAAATGTTTTAGGATTGCTTGAACAGCATTGGGAGTATCTTCTTAAGGAAAATAAAGGCATATGTAAACGTGTACATACATATATATGCATATTTCATTGGAATGGTTTCAGAGTAGGCCTGTTTAGAGCCAGCACATTGATTCCAGTTTGGAGTTCCCTTTGCACCTTACATTTCCTGTGCATGCAACCGGCTTCAGAGACCTTCAGAGTGGTTCTGATGGGGAATCTGTCATCTTGTAAGACTTGATCATTTTGTGCTCCCAGGATTAAATTACCTTGACAGTAACATTCTGAGCACCAGAAGATCACTCTTCCTGGCTGTGTAATACATCACCACACAGGAACTGTTTCTGCCACACCTTACTGGGGCCTAGTACTGAAATCATCATCCCTGCAGACGAGTCCTCCCCCAGGAGGGAAGGGAGAGAGGGAGTGGAAAGGTGTGAACGGCTTTCTGAAAGCCGTTACTGACTCTAGTCGACGTGCTGAATATTTGTTACTGCGTTGGGTGTGAGGACTTTTGTTCTGAGCATGGCCTGCTCTACGCTCAGGGAGCCGAATCTTGGATTCTGACAGAGTTGCTGTTTGCCTGGTGCGTTCTCCCCAAACACAGTTTCTTTGGCTGCCTACAAAATATTTATTCTTTGGAACAAGAAATGTCTCTGATCCAAGTTTGAGTGTGCCAACATAGATACTCTTGGTGAGATCTGTGGAGAATGAGGTAACGTGAGAGTAGTTGGGATTCTAGATCAAAGTAACGAGTTCATATCCCTCTTCCTTTGTAGCAAACTACTAAGTTCCAAGTATAAAGCAAGGCCTGGTTTGACATTTGCAGTGGGCAACCATGTCTTAAATGAACGAAGCGGACTCTGTCTCTCATGGTGGCATAACAGTAAGTTTAGCGACTTGTTCCTAATCACAGGAATAGATTGCTTAGTGCTCAGTGCTATCGTCTGAGCTCAGAGCTTTCAAGAGATGCTTCTAGCAGATGAAACAACAAGTTTCTTAGGGATGTATCAAGACAACCTAGACGAGGAAAAGCCTATTGAATACATATTTCTAAGGAGCACCCGGGCACTCAAATTTTGCTTTTTTGATTTAATATATTAGGAGAATATTTGGTTTCATCACAATTTAGACATCTGTTTTGCAAGGCCGAAAGAGAGAGAGAGGCCAGATCGCTAGTGTATACTCTGACATTCTTTTAAATGTAACATTCCCCAAACTCAATGAGAAATATGAACTTTTAAGTCTGTCCTTTTTACTTAAAAAGAGTTTGTGGGAATTATGTTTTAAAAACTCCTGACTTTGTAATGTGTTAACTGATAGCACACGCTCAGTTACTCAGTTTCCTCCCTGCTCCGAGATCTGTCTGTTTTGTCTCCCTTTAACAGCTACCTGACATTTACCTGATGCCTGTGAACCTGCCCCTGGAATAAATAAACAAACCTGGTCTGGGGTGATTTGATTTCTATTGTCCACAGTAGAGAAGTAAATTTCAGTAGTTTTGTTTTTTTTTCCTTTTTCTCTTTTTTTTTGCTTTTTCGTTTCCCTTTTTCTTTTGGTTCTTACCCTCTTGCTTCCATGAGACAGACAATCCACCTTCTCAAACTCTGAGAGTCTTAATAGGAGGTGAATCCCAGGACCACAAACAGTTTGGACTTCAAACAGTGAGAAAATTGGTGCTGAATGATTCGACACACAAAGCAGAAAACTTTCATTTCCTGGAGGCAGGATGGAATTGACTGTTATATTAAGACTTCTGAAGGAGTCCTGCCCTGGAGTAATTTCAGTGCTGTCAGACAATGTTGACATCTAGATTAACCTCTGTGCAGTGAATTTTACTTCAAAGCTCATTGAGATGCATATGGTGTGTCTCTGTGCATCCTGTCTGGAACCCTTGGTGGCCCACTCTCTGCAACCCGCCTCTGTCTTCCCCACTACTCTCTCACAGTCCATGAACTTAGCCTCCAGGAGAGGAGGGGCCGTAGCTGGGGTCTCACCCTAAGAGAGGGACCTTTGACCTTTCTCTGCCCACAGTGCAGATTCAGGAAATGATGGTGATTGTGGTCCGATTGGGCTTCTTCGAGGGGATTGCGAATCAAGGCAGGAAGGCCTTGAGGCTGCTGATAAAGAGTTTTGTATCATATCTTGATGCTGCACAAAGGGATTAAATAGTTTGTGGAGACTTAGAGTGTCCTGAGCCAGTTAGACCTGCTCAGGGACCCCTAGTCTTCCAGAGCATCGCAGTCCACATGCAGCATGGTCATGATTGCAGCCAGGTGGGTGGGTGAACTCTGACGGATGAAGGTGTGTCTTCTGAGCAAGTGTTTCCCTTGGCTCTCACAAGTTGGGGCAGACAATGCGACTATGCTCTGAGGACTTGTTTGTCAACTCTCTGTAAGGGGTAGTGAGCTCTAGAGCAGACCGAACCCTTTCTAATGCCCGGCAAGGTACCACCTTGAGATGAGGCAGCCAGATGATCCTCAAGGCCAAGAGATGTTCAAGATAATCGTAGGCATTTTTGGAAAATTCCCTCAAAATATTAGAATAGGGTATCCCAACATCTGGAGAACAGATTTCTCTGCGATTTTTAGGATTATGAATCTCTATTTGACTGTGTGTGTGTGTGTGTGTGTGTGTGTGTGTGTGTGTGTGTATGTGTGAGCACGTACCACTAGAGATTGATCCCACGATCTTCACACTGAGCTATATCCCCAGCCCTTTTTTAAATTTTAAGACAAGGTTTCACTTATTCGCTAAGTTGCCCAGTCTGGGCTTAAACTCGCCATCTTCCTGCCTCAGCCTCCCAGAGTGCTATGATTTTGATCTCTTTAAAAGTGTCTTTTTTTTTTTTTCTATTTTGCTTCTCGTCTTTAATATGGGTAGTAAGAATCTGCTTGTATGCTCTTAGATTTTTCTTCAGAAGAATTGAGAGTTTCCGGCCAAGGACATTGTGTTTAGTTTATTGACAGGGAAAATAGATTTCTGGGCTGAGTAATGTTGCATTCATATGAGGCACTCTTGATGACTTTATTTAAAAGCAATTATCAGTGTTGAGTTTTGTTCTAGATGCTCAAGCTCACGTAGTTCAAACTCTGTTCATCTTTTATTATTTATGTCATGATGTCTGGTTACATGTGTATATATGCACACTCCTGTACCCACAAATGCCTCAATAATTTTGTCTGTGTACAAAGCATGCTATCTCATCCGTGTTGCTTCCATTGACCCCTGTGTGCATATGTATGTGCAAATAAGTGTGAAGAACATGCTTGGTTTCCAAAATTTTGATGTATCTTTACTTTTATCATCAACACACAACCTTTAGCTTTCTGTACTTTCAATTATTTACAAAGTTAGTATTTTTTGAGGTAGAAAGCTCTGATTTTCTCAAAATCTTCATATATAAAGGCAGGACTACTTTTCTTTGCAGAAACAAAAAACCAAATTGAGCCTTGGTTCCAATTTTATTTAATTTTGTGGGGCGAAAGACATTGAACAAGTGGCTGCATAATAAATACTAAGTGTAAATATAAATGTGAACTAGTGTAAGCAAGTGCTTGAATCTCTCTCTGGGCTGAAACAATTAGTCAGATGTAAAAACATTCTGATGGGGTTGAACGATGAAGTGAAATGCTTTGCACCGGTGATGTGGGAAAACTGAGCTAGAAGCCAGCAGGCCGGGTGGGGTGCTCCTTGGCTGGGTGCCTGCGTAATTTACCTCCGTTATCTAAGCCTACGTAGAAATATTTTTTATTTGAGATGGGCAGCTGGCGGCTAGTTGCAGGCTTGTACCCCTTCAGTGATTGTAGTGATGGGGAAAGCCAAATATGTTCTGTATTCACTGCTCAGATCAGTTACCAATGGAGTATCAAGCTTCTCCCTAGGACAAGTTAGTAAACATCCTCACTCTGAAGAGTCAGGGTCATTTTCCTCTCACATTCGGTATATCTCTTGCACCTCTCTTTTGAAGGCTTTCCAAACCGAATTCTTCCCATCTCACCCCTTAAAGTCTAAGTCCTATCTCTGAAAAGCCAGAGAAAGCCCTAGTGGCTCATCTTGTTCTACCCTAGCCTGAGCATCAACCATGCTTGTGATTCAACCTCGGCTTTCCCAGGAAGAGACAAGTGTGTCTCTCGCCTTCAGTCTCTTTCCAGCTCTGTGGACCAAGTGATTAGCTCCTCATTAGCACTTCATCACAGGAGACTCTAGGACAACGAGACCATTATAATGCCTTACTCTGTCCTTTTGAAGTCATCTCATCCTTCTGGATGGACAGGGGAGGCCTTCCTACAAATATCTTTTCCTTCTAGTTTCTCTTTCTTGCTTTCTGGCTGTTCAATATACTGGTAATAGATAGCCATGGTTTTAATTTTTATCTGGGCCCCTGTGATGATGAGTGTACTGTATTATTATAAACTAAGAGCTTCAGCCAAGTGTTTATTTCATGGAGTGACTATCACTGACATGCACATTTGGAGGAGCTTTCAAATCTTGGGTGTGGGATGAGGGCAGAAACTTTTTCAATTAAATAAAATCTTTATGGTGATACCACCAGAAAGGTTGATCCTATAAGAGCAGAATTGAGCCTAACATTGTAGGAGAGCTTGAGATAGAAGAAATCACCCAAGGAGCTGGGAGACTAGACCTTCTGTTCCCCAGATTATTATATATCAATAGATACTTCGACCCTTTCCCTTCAGTGCCTTTGAAAAACACGAATATTCACATTTGCTCTTCAACACAAATTACTCATGTCTGACTAACCCCTGATTTTAAAAAGTCACTGAAAAACAACGCTCTGGGGTAATTTAGTACTTGTTCTTCTCCTGGTCCCTGCTAATATTTTCAATGAGATTTTTTAATTTTTTTCACTTTTATTGTTTTAAGAAAGTCTTGGGTATCTATTTTAAATGCTGGCCATGATGAAATGGCAAGACAGATGGAAAATGGGCATGGTGAGTGGAGATAATAGGACTAGGAGGCAGAGGTCTTACTGCATGGCCTTGGGAAAAGCATCGTCACCTTGGCGCCTCTGTTCATCTAAACAAAGAAAGGCCCTGCTGCTAACAACCCCTGGCTGTCACAGAGCATTGGTATGTATGCTGGAGGAGCTTGCGGTTGTCCGAGGGCTTCGTGAACTACCCAGAGGCACCCATGTGGGTGAAACCTGCTCCTTGATTGGGGTGTCGCACACAGTCTTGCTGGGTGTGAAGCTCAGAGCTGCTTTGAAATTGCACAGCGTTTGGAGGAGCACTTTTCTTTTAATCCATCCTGAAGTCTGGTTCCCAGACATTTTGTCCTTCGCATTTTCTCGTTTGACTTACTATTGAATGTCTAGTGATGGAAAATGCCTTAAAAAACACAAGAAGATGGGAGCGTTTTGCCCTTTTGGGCCTGTCGTGGAAAAGGAACTGCTGGTAGCTTTCATTTTCGTGCTCAGAACCCTGCATGTTTTTGTAGGGAATTGGCATCTCCTGCTGCACGTCACTTCTTACCATTCACTGTTGCTTTTATGAGGTTCTGTAGATTTCAACATAATGCTCTGTAAAATGAGACTCTACAAAGCTTCCTCGATAAATTGCGTGGTGAAGCTAATCTTGCAGGGAGCACTGAAGTGATAATGATCTAGAAGCATTCTAGGGCCAGTGGCCCCATCATGGGCAAATAGCTGTAAGATGGAAAGAACGGCTCCAGGGAAGACCAAACACTTTTAATAGCCCCAAGCACAACTAAAAGGTGTGAGTGGGAATCCCACTGAGGAGCCGATCTGGCTGCAAATGAAGCCCTGACAGTGAATCCCTGGCCAGATCACCAAGGCTACAGCAGTGATGTCATTTACAGCCCCTAAAAATTTCCTGGGTGTTTATGATGCCAGCCACTATTTTAAATACTTGGCAAGATAAATTTTTCAAATGTTATTTCCTTTCAATTCTCAAGTAATCATCAGGTGTGATGTATCTGATGAAATAGTATGCATTTATTAAAAGAATTTTGACCACTCCAAAGAGAAATGAGAATAAATTTGAGTATACAAAATGCTGAGAAATTAATAAATGCTTTACTGGAGTTCAGAATATCTCAGCCTTTTTCTTCTCCTTTCAACTTGTGCTCAGTATTTCTTAATTTTATGTGGGAAAGTGACACCTCTGCTCTAGACCTCTGTCTGAGTGATTTTTCTCTTACAGTTGTCCAGTAGGCAGAAAGTGTCCCAGTTTCTTTGAAATGAGAATCCAAATTGGGTTATGTTTTTGTTTTTTTAAATTATGGTGTGAAATTGGAGAAGGCAAACTGGCTCAGGGTGAGGTTTCATAATTTATTCTGATAATCTCGAGGACATGCCCCCCTCATAGTTCTGAAAGTCTTCCTACAACAAGTTGCCTCACTGTATAAAGCCCTAGAGACAAGATTCAGAGCTATCATTTGAGAAGTAACTAAATATGGAAAATTTGAACTTCTGTGTTGCAGGAACAACTAGAATCTATTCTAATGCTTGATTTCTTTCTCCTTTCTGAATGTTTAACCTTTCGAGGGGCCACTGGGATATTTTCATTCCAAGGATAGACTAGATTGATTATATAGTTCATGTCTGAAAACAAGGACTCCCCCATGCCCATCAGAATTGAAGGCAACCCAATATGACTCACGTTATTTTTCTGATGCCCCACTGAATCAAGAACCTTTTTGATTATGTGTGTGGACCACAGAGGGTTAGCTCAAGTGAATTGTCAAGTTAAAATGATAGAGAAACAAGTTGGGACAAGCAAACTCTCGCATTGAATGTGAGAGAAAACAACAGTGCTATTCTCTTTAGCTCATCCGGGAGGAATCACATTTTTCTTCAGGATGGTTTTAGTTGTTGAGATCATGTGTGTGTGTGTGTGTGTGTGTGTGTGTGTGTGTGTGTGAGGGGGTTGAAGCAGACAGGAAGCAGTTGTTTATGAATTTAGACTGTCCCTTGATCACAGTACAAACTCTGCTCAGTTTCTAGAAATGTGACAGTAAAATGAGAGCTCAAGAGGAATTTAGAGCCCCATGTTTCAGTACAAGGTAAAGTTTTATCCAAATATTTCCTTCAGAAACATCCAGTCATAGCAAACCAAATCAATCTGACGCCCGCAATTAGCATCACGAGGAAGAAATCCGTAGGCAGCGTCAGTAGACCCCATCACTGCACATAGACTTCTATTCTACGGGCATGGGGCCACTGATTCACGTGAGGGGACAGCCCTTTCAGCCTGGAGAGGGAGGTGCTTGAAGTGAGCTACCCAGTCAGCATTTTGGCAATGCCTTAATTCTTTCCCACAGAAAAAAAAAAGTATTGCTGTAGGACTATTTTTGTTTGAAATGGTATGAAAAAGGAGTCTTTTGATAGGCAGAGTTTTTGGCTTTGCCCATCCCAGAGTGCAAGTTCTAGGATGACTCTTGTTTTCAGCACCAGGGACAGCACCCTGCCCCCATTGATTTAGGGTCTGCTGTCCTGGTTGCATTTCCAGACAGGGAAGAACAGATTTTTCCTTTACTTCCATTTCACTGGGCCTCAACCTGGAAGAACTCCAGAACTGTTACTTTTAGGTGCTTGTGTCTTTCATTCATTCTCAAACCTACAATAGCTTTAATTTGTTTCCATGCCTGTGTTAGCTGTTTCTGTCATTCTCTTGACCTTCTAACAAATAGTAGGGTTTGAACTAACCTACTCAGATCTCCTGGCTCAGAGTTGGGAAGAAGCTTAGATTTTAGTAGAGGGCACACTGCGGAACAGGCACCTCCTGAAAAAATCTGTGTAAAACACCCTCGGCCCGTAAACCTCCCTTCCCAATTGCGGACTCCTTATCAGCAATCACTTTCTGTTTTAACTTTCTGCATATTTCCCACAGTGTACACGTCTCTGTTTGACCTGGTGTGCATTTGGAGGCAATATTTCAGAGTGGCTGAGCAGAATCAGTGAACTTGGAAGACAGAGAGGGGCTCAGGTCCGCAGTTATTAGGCATTTTGGAGTCTCAAGGCGGGACATTGCTATGACTGTCAACATCCACCTTTTTTTCTATTGGTCAGCAGCTGTTTTTGCCCTAAACAATCACAGTAAGACTGAAAATAGGTTCTCAGAAGATAGGTGTTCAGGCCAGAGTAACGGGGGCTGCTGAGACAACAAGGTTAACAGAAGTGCATGCTGTCAACTTTGCTTTGTGATTGGCTGGTTTCCATATAGCAAAATAACACGCAGAGGTCATCCTGAGGCAGGACCGTCTTTTCTTGACTAGTTGGCAGCATCCTTTCCATTTATGTCAGGATGGGTCCTGTGCTGGGGAGGCAAGACAGCTACTTCAGATTTCATCTTAAATACTGTTTCCTACTTTGCAAATATTAGATATACTCCACTCTGGCAGCCTCTTGGCTACTCAAGAGTCAATGCTCCTCAAAATCCTCTCTCTTACCTTCTCTTCTCCTTCATTGCTAATGATCATAATTTTTAACAGGTGGTGGTGGAACGTAAGGAACTCTCTTAAGGTTAGACAAGGGGGATGAGCCCATTCCAATGCTCACGCTTGCTCTGCAGGAAGGGCTATAGCATGCGTCTCTCTAGATTATTCTTATGAACACTGGCTGGTTAGAGTTAAAGTTTCTGTACTGGAGTCATTTAGCATATGGAAGCTTTATCTTATATTTAAATGGAGGAGCAATCCTAGTTTAGAAAGGTGATGTACAGAAAAGACCAACAGCAACAGAAGAGCTTCATAAAAGAATTGTTTTTCTGTAGAACATAAGAGTCACAGATTCATTGTTACTGGAATAGATGATCCACCGGCCTGCCACCGGGAAGGTAGTCTGAGATGAGAGATGTAGAGCGAGCATCTGTAGATGTACAGGTGATGCCAATAGAAGCCCCAGGTGGGAATATGCCAGAGGATCAAACCTTACCAAGGTTCTCAGTACTTTTTCTGGAAAATTCCTAAAATCTTCAAGGGTACTTCTAGCCCTCTGCCCCTTTAGAGGGAGGCTCAGTGCTACTTCTGGGTTCTTAAGGCAAATGCCCTACAAACACCAAAGTCTTGTATTTTCCACTCTTGGCCAGCACTGGCTGTCTTGAGTGGCACTTTTTTTCCCTTTCCTAAGTGTGAGGGACTTGTTTTCAGGAGAAGTGTCCTTTAAACATCCAGCTAAAACTGGAGGTAATTTTTTGCATGAATGGCTTTTTACAGCTAGGTCTAAAGAAGAACAAAACTTGTATTAAACTAAGTGCTACTTTACATATCTTATTTCAAGGGAAATGAAGGATTTATTGCCGTGTAAATGATATACACTTATTTGTTTCCTACTGGACATTACATGTCCCTTTATCTTTAGGCTGATGTTGTGCAGCGGACTTTCAATATCTGGAAAATCAGCTGGTACCTACTTCAGTGCATTAGTAGGGTCTTATGTTCTCAAAGAAGAATCTTGCAAATGAAGTTTGGGTGCTGTTATAACTGATTTTCATCCCCTACCCTCTAAGCTTTCTCTACTAAATATCTGTAAAGTGATTCTATCTTGTCTGATCCTACGTGTTCGTGTGCATTTCCCAGTGTCTGTATAAATATATTGGCTATCTGAAGGGTTAGCTGGATTACAGCAACTGCTGAGCAATGGTGCATTTGGGTTGCGGGACGCATGCTACATGCGTGCACACTTGTTCCAGGGCCAATCTGAACTACTCACAGAGTTTAAGAAAAATAATGCAGTTTGGCCTGGAGAAAATCGAGCAATGGCTACTGTGTTGCCATGTTATCATTAATTAGTTCAGACTTTAACAGAAGCAGAGTTGACGTGTGTTCAAATAGATCTTATGTCATTTATTTAAACTCAGTTGATTATTCCTGAGTTCTGTTCTATAGTAGAAATATTCCTTCACAATACTTGTTTGTTTTTTCCCCGAGCCACGTGATTTGTTTCCCATGATTTGGATCTTAAAGTTGTTATATAGGTGACTGTGGTTTTAGTAAAACTTGGTTTAACTAATAGTTTCTTTTCCATGAGGTATTTTTCATCCATTCTTTTATTTTATGAAAAGTTAATCCTTTGGTTATGCTAACTTTATTTGCATCATGGCAAGTCTTGGAAAATCAGTCTCGTGAAATGATGTGTGAATTTGCATTTAGAAAAGTTAATTGTCTAAGTAAAACTCTTAAGAAATGGTGTCTTTTATGTGAAAAAAAAGAAAAGAAAAAAGGAAAGAGATAAAAAGAAAAAAATTGTAACTTGGTAAGATGACCCCAGGGTAGAGGGGGTGTGTTCTCAGTCGATGTTAGGATGTGTTGAAAAGGCAAGTGCCCACCCTTTCTCTACTCCCCATCCCACCCTTCCTTGCTCCTCAATCTCAAAAGAAAACAGAAAACTATTTTTTTAAACTGTATTAATAATTTATGTTTAATACAAAAGAATGATTTAATGGTGTCACCAAAGGTCATCTCTCCCATCGTACATGTCCTGCCCTCTTAGCCCCACACCATCGGCCCATTCTTCGCCCTCACACTTCCACCCCAGGGCAAACATGTGTCTTCATCGGAATCTGTGGGTGTCGGACTTCACTGGGGGGGGCAGAGATTTAACACCACGACACTACTGAAAACCAACCATCCTTCACTTTCAAATGATTAACTACAACAAGAAGGCAAACTGTTTCATTGGTTTGTGTTTAGAAGCATTTTATACATATATATGTATATATGTGTGTGTATGTATGGACATATGTATGTATATGCACATGTACATGTATATATGTATATATCCATCTCCAATATGAATATAATCATATGTGAGAGTTGTAAATATTCCTTGGTCATACGTCTGTCTTTCTCCTAGTATCATATCATCACTGTTATGTTAACAACTCCATTTACTGATGGATGAACTTGTGTGTAAACCTGTATCCTCCTGACATAGTTTATGTAGGGTCTCTTCTCAAATAAAGTATGAAACAACAAAGTCTTTGGTTTATTTGGGTTTATTGCATGCTAGAGAAGTGTGTTAAATTTAAAGGTAGATTGAATTCGGGCAAGGAAGTGTGTGGAAAGAGCATGGTATTTAATGTCATCTTGAGAACTGGAAGTCTATGCTGCTAGGGGTAAAAGGAACTTTTGTGATTTTTTAAGAAAGTCCATAAGTTGAATATTGGGTTATGAATTGTGTTTCAAAAAGTACATACATATATCATTTGAAGCAGGATCCAAGCCCAAGAAAAACTGAACACCTCCAGCTCTAGGACATAAAGATGCTCTGTAATCTCACACATATTATATTCAGCCTCCCAGTTAACAACCATTTAAGGATGTTCCCAGGGTGGGACAAAAATAGGTTCTCCTGAATACCCTTATACTCCGAAGAATGTGCAATTCCTCTGCATACTTACTTTAAGGCTCATTCCTGCTCTTCTTTCAAATTTCCCTCCCTTTCTCTACGTTATTCTTTCTTCTTTACGTCACATGATGTGTTTCCTTTAATAATATTTGAAGACTTATTTTCCTTAATTTCTTTTAAAACTATTGACAGGATTGGGGGAAAGAGTGTAGGGGAGAGGCAGGGAAGGTGGAGAAAGTAATTCCACTCACAAGAGTTCAACAGAGTGGCAGAAAGTTGGAAGACAGGGTTTTTCCATAATGGCACTATGAACATTTTGGACTAGGTCATTCATTTTGGGGGACAATTGTCCTCTACATCATACAATATTTTGATCAATGTGTTTTTCTTAGCTGTATTAGCAGTTTTCCCCCCTTCCCAGATTGTGATGATCAAACGTATCTCTGAACACTGCCAAATACTCACCAGGTTTGGGGGAGCAATTGCCCCCATTGAAACAGCTTAGTTTTCAAGTCTAAATATATAGTGTCATGCAGTATTACAAGAGGACTCCAAGAACTATAAGAACCCTGTCATTCTCCACCTCTTTCTGGACCAGCTTCATGGCTGTACTTCATTGTAAACTTGCCCCTTTTCTTTAAGCACATCTCCCTTCAAAAATCACTTCTGAAAATCAAGTCACAACTCCACATTTCGATTTCTGACAGCAACAGAAATACATTCCTCATCTCCATATATCAAAATGTCTTCCTTCTTAGAATATCTGTCTGTACCACCTTTTGAAAGCTGTGTAATTAGTGTATGGTTAAGCCCTTCAGATCTGAGTGAGAAGAAACCCAAATACCATTTTCAAAGGTGATGTCCCTGTGAAACACACTAGCACACCTCAGGGACAGACATTTTTGTTTTTCCATTGTCCCATTACTCTTTTCACCTAGTTCTTGCCATATGATTGTATAAGTCACACGGCACACACAGAGCCCTTATCAGCCCAGGACATAGGTCATCAGAGCACAACTCCTTTTGAGGGATAAGTAGAACTTGGGTAAGATTGTCCAGGCAAATGATATTTCTCTGAGCAATTATAAGTGCACAGTACACGTTTAATGGATACTTGTGGCATTGCCCCAGGGGGCTAGGCATTCTCCAATGCCTGGGTCCTTCATACAGCAAAGTGCCACCATTCAGTTTTCCTTTGAACCTCACGCCTGGAAACAGTCAGATCAAAAAGGAGTATCTCTTCACCCCACCCTGTGGCTGCTTTTGCAAGAGTGGCTTGTGACAGCACCTAGAAAGCATCAGGCTGCTTGAAGGCAAAAGCAGATGTTTCTCAAGGCAGGAGACTTGAATGCCCTCTGCAGTGTGGTCTAGGGGCGTAACCTTCCCATAGTTAGTATAGTGATGGCATGTGAGTGAAGTGCCATGAGTAGCTGCTGTCCCTACTCCACATACCTGGTACCCTCGACTCAGTCTTCCCCAAGGAACCTTTCCTGCTTCACCCAAAGACCAAGGACACCATGGCAGATGAGGTTTGCGTGTTCACTTTAGGATGCCATCACGCCCTCAGGACTCACTATTCGTCACTTATTTTGGGACTGAGAACCAAGTCTGGGAGGTCCTTGACTGACAGTTTTATTTAATGCCTGCCTGTGGTCATGTTTCTCAAGTAAACAAACACAGAGACAACTTCTCAAATGAAAGTGTCTTCCAATACCAGAAGCTACGGTTGACAAAATTATCTTATTATGACAACGTGGTCTCAAAGCATCAAATTTCTCTGGTGACACAAAGAAGCAGTGATCTAATGGAGATAATTTAGAAATGTCAAGTGCTGGCTCCTAAGACTAAACCTGGGGCCAGGAGAGTGCCCGGAAGGTACTCAAGAGATAGGAGACACAGGATGGAGACGCAAATTACTCTGAACCTTGATAGATGGCATGGAGGTCATTCTGTGCAGATCTCCGACAGATGTAGGAGTGCGTTCTGGAAGTACTCCTCGATCCTCTCAGCACATGTCCCCCTAGTGTATCGGAGCACAGGGGAGCCCTTTGCCCTGGGCCGTGTCCTGCTCCTTGTTCTTGTTGGTATGCTCAAGGTTATCGGGCTATTTCACTTCCCAGGGAGAAGTTCTATTTTCGCCTCCCCCACCCCTAGTGTTCTGAATTATTCAAATCACCAGTGCGGAGCACAGCAGAGGGTCTAATTATTGCCCTGCTTGCCTCTCACTGTTGAGCTGAGCCGGGGAAGGACTTAAAGCAGTTAAATGGGGAGAGGCAGCAACTGTGGAAAGCTACGTAGGCGTCTAAAGCCGAGTAGCCATGGAGAGTTGGCAGCACAGGGCCACCTCTGACTGCATGCTCCTGCCATGTCACAGAGCTCAGTGGAAAGCACAGCCTGTGGGCTAGCTCGGCTGGTCTCTGTGATGGGCCGGCCGTAGCCCTTTGTGCCTCAGAATTTTAAGAACATTCACACATCCCTTTCATTCAAGCTCAAGTCATCTTAGCCGACAAACACTAGGCTATAAGGCAGAGGCCACAGAGGGGGGTAGGTGTCCGGACATAAGAATGAGCATAAACATTTAAGTCTGGCATTGTTGTTGGACAATCTCTGCTACATTCATTATGTGCATGAGTTAATTCTACATGGTCAGGTATTAATAATACTCCCATTATATAAATGTGCTAATTAATCATGCCTCAGAGATTTAGCTGCTTTCTCAAGTTCTACCCAGTTAATTGAGACAGAGTGAGGTTTGAACCCAACAGTTGGGTTTATTACACATGGTCTTAATCATCACTCTGTATTTCCTACCCAAGATTGCCATGGATGTTTTAGCGTAAAGACAGTGTTTTTGTTCCCAGACTGCATTCCCCAGTGCAATACAGAAGTCATCTCTCTTTTAGAATAGCCATTCATTCATTCACTCATGCAGTCAATTGAGGAGCACTGTTAGGATGGGTGTGAAACAGTATGTAAAGGGTTTGAAAAGTCCTCCTCTCCACCCCATCCCATCCCTGTTCCATATTCTGTATTGCATGCTGAACAGAAGATTAAGTTGAGGGAGAGAAAGCAGGAGAAAATTTCTGTCCATAACAGAGAAGAGGAGAGCGATTGACTTCTCCTAAACAGAGCTCAGGTCTCACTCGATGGGCCCGGGGCTATTTATGATAAGTGCTAAAGTTTTAAGACACACCTGATCAGAATTCGCTGCGAGCCCTGGCTCTTTCCTGAATTTAGCTCCTGATGGGAAGCCAGAACACTCCTCCTAAGCCCGTCTGTGCACATTGACCTAAAGAGAGCAAGGAGACGTCTCAATCCTGGCCTGACACCCTAAGTCACTGCTCCAGGGCACTAGCCCTGCTCATTCCGCATCTTTGTGAGACAGAGCGAGCCCCTGTCTTCTGCTACATAATGGAAAGTTCCACTGGCAGAGTTATGCACAATGGGGCTGATCATAAATATGATTTATGGAGTTAGTTCATTTACTGCCTCTGATGCTGGACCTAAGTGCCAGGAGTTTGAATGACAATTTCTGTTTATTTATTTCTCACCATATAATATCTGACTTCACATTATAAATTCCTCTGATTGGAATTCCATGGCATCTGCTCTGGTATTTATTGAGAGCATGGTCATCAGGGACTCTGTCCTTTTTGGAATGAGCTGAGGTCTGAGGCCTTGGTTGTGCCTGTGAGGGTGAGGATAGGACCCCGGCTTCCTACACTGGGAGAGCTTCACTGTTATCTTTTGGGCTTCATGTTTACGTGTTAGAAATATGGTCACCTATGACAGAGATTGCTTATGACTCAGAACTAGCGGAAATAAGTGGGAAAGTCTGGCTCAGAGTCAAAATGATATTTGGCCATGTAAAGAGGTCTAGAAGGGCCGGGAATGGCGTGCCCATTCCTACCTGGATGATGACTGTTGTGGTATTTTCCTTCCTCCTTCTCTAGCCCACATGTGGAACCAAGTGACCACTTGTCTTCAAAGACTGATGGGGTTTAAGTTCATGGAGAGAGAGGAGAGTCGGAATCACCAATATTTAGGTGGTGCTATCACTGTGTTTAAGTTTCCGTCACTGGAGAGTAATCAGAGGAGTAGGAGAATGTTATTCTGAAATGTCCAAAAGTACTTTCTGCTTCACCAGGAGAGGTCGAGGGTCGGCCAAAAGACACCAGGAGAGTCACGATAGTGTGTACTCTGCAAGTGTAGAATCTTGGATCCAGAAATGACAGGTCAGAAAATCTCTCTGAGATAAATGGCGATCGTGTTTGGGGTCACAGCCGAGCACCTCTCGTAGGAATTTAACATTCTCCGAGATAGGCTGTTTGTGTTTTCTTCCCAGTACCATTGGCCACTGTCAAGGCTCCTCTCAGTTTCCATTTCAGTCAAGTCGATCTGCCCAACCTCCTGCAGCACAGCTGTAGCAGAGCTGAGCAGGCCAGACCCAGAGCTTTCCCTTCTCCCACCCCTCATCTGGTCCCGGAAGAGGAAGCCGACATTACTAGGCACATTCGGTGTGCCGGACAGGTGCCTCAACTAACCCTCACTGCGTCATGCTCCGCACCCCGCTGTGAGTCACAGAACTTTTACCTCTCTAGATGAGAAAGCTTAGATGTGGGGAGGAGGTCTCATTCTTTCCTTTCCAAAGGACACACACAAGTGTGAGACAGGGACAAAATTCAAGCCTGTGTCAGTCTGACTCCAGAGCGTATTTTGTTTCTACTTGAAACACCCCGTGAGGAGTGATTAAAGAAAAATTTATTTCTTCATCCCCGCTTCGTTCCCCAAACAACTAGGAAAGAAAATAGCTCTTATTCTCTCAGTGTCTTCCTTGGGACCTTGGGCAAGTGATTTATTTTCTCTGAATCTCATCTTTCTCACATGCGAAAGACACATAGTTACATCTATAATCTATTGATATAGCGTGGGGTGGTGTGAAGATGTGCCCAAAGTGTTTTGTGCAGGGTCTTGCAATTAATAAGCCTGGATAAATGGCAGGAATAATTTGTCATCACCACTGCTGCCATCATCATGGCTAACAGTATTGTTCTCCTCCTCCTCCTTCTCCTCGTCATTAGCTTGTCATCATCGTCATTTTTCTTATCTCCTTGAGAGTGGTTTCCATGTCCCACTCCTGTTACCAAGAATGAAACAGCTCTTGCATAGGCTTGCATTCCCTCCAGAGGGCTTTTTCTGTGTGGAGGTGGGCCAGCAGACCAAAGACAGCACTGATGTTATGTTATTGATTTGTATCTCACAAGGCCGAGCCCTTTTGATATTCATTAAATCAAATAATAAAAGAAAACCCAGCTCCTGTACATTTCCAAGCGTTGACCAAATTTAATCCATCTCTCCCCAGTTTCCTCCAGTGTGGTCGCAGCTATTTGTCTCTGACTGTCACACAAGGAGAAGGTCACTGGCAGTCACTAATAGATCCAGGAATAATAACAGCTCCCAGAGCTTCAAGACCAGAATATATTTTATAAATGTAAAAATCCAACTGACTGATAGGAAGAGACAGAGAAGGATGGAAGCCACCATTTTGGGTTCATCTGCTGGTTGCTTAGACAGACTCTATTACTCTCATTTTTCAAATGAGAACATTGAGTCTTATTCAGATTAACTAATTGGCCTAATCCCACCAAGTGGTAAATGGCAGAGGTGAAATATGAACATGGGTCCATGCTATTTTCATATTTTGCAGCTTTTAGACACTCAAAGTGACTTACAGACACATATACATTTGCACATCATTGTGTATATGTTACAGTTTCTTAAAAGGATGTTTTGGGCAGGTGAGTCTGGACCGGTTGGATGAACTTGAAATGCAGGGCACTCCAAAGGCCAGAGCTACTATTCCTCTCCTGTGGTACGTTTAAGGGTCAGGGATAGAAGCTCTATAAAAAGCCCCGAGTTGTATGTATTGCTGTATGCGACACCATCATGTTTATTGGCTTTAAAACAAAAGCGTGGAAATTTAAACTTCTGTCCTTTTATGTGAAGGGAGAGCAGGCATCCAACCCTGGGCATATTGGAACTGTAGCTACTCTCTATCAATAAGACAAGGCAAAGCATCCGGGCTTTCATTTCACAACGTTAAGGTCAGAATCGCTGTCAGGGCTCCTGTGATCTAAAGCCCAGGTCAAGTCCTCTGGCCATGGTGCTGGAATTTGAGACCCTGAGTTTGGAGGATGTGTTCAACACGAGACATTTACGTAAAAAGAGGCTGGAAAATCCATGCTTGCCATTAAGAAAAAAGGCAAATGGATGCTGCTGTTCCTACAAAAGGCCAAGGATTCATTAAGAAAAGAAGAAGAAAAAGAACAGCGAGAGTAATGCAATGACAAACAACAAACAAAAATAGATGAAACAGTAAGAGCCAGCAAAAGACAGGGCTGCTCCCAAGGTGAATTTAACTTTGTCTGCAATAATTTAAGGTCAGAATAGGTGTGCTAATTGCTTACACTTATACATCTATTCAAAAACTGCAGTTGTACTATTCGTAAGAATGCTGCTGATAATAAGGAGAAACACCATTTTTGCTTAGTGTTAGCCTTGAAGCCATGTCATCTAATACCCATTATGCACAGGTATTATCATGCTGATTTAAAAAATGAAGTCACTAAAGCTCACAAAGAGTAAAAGAATTGTCCAAATCCATCCCTACTAAGGCGGAATTCCTCAACATTGGCAGTATTGATGTCTTAGACTGGGCAATTCTTTGTTGTGGAGCACTGTCCTGTAAGTACATGATCAGGCACCACATTGTCATTTTCTGTGGAAAAATGTCATAGCGACTTTGGCTTCAAGCCATGAGATACTAATAGCATAGCTCCCCCACAATGAGAATAAAAATGTCTTTGGATAGTGTCAACATGGACCCCACTCCAGAACTGCTGTCATGAGAGATGTAGCTGGTTTCACAACTAGGTCTACAGCCCTGCCAAACCTGAGACCATTTTGCTCCTCATAAACCAAGTCATAACCAAGACTTGGTTTAAACCAAGTGTCGTACACCAAGACATAGTTTCTGTATAAAAATGGTGGGACTAAACACAGGCATAGACTCTCTCCCTAAGAAGAGAATCAAAAAACAAAACAATTTAATCTCATGCTATAATCTTCAAAAAGCAAGAGCTATAATAATAAACACTCTGGTGGAGCAGGTGTAGTTTTCATTTTTCCCCTCTGCTCCTTGAGGGGGTGTTGGAGAACAAATGCCAAATGAACAAATGCTGAGCTGTGCAGAGGAGAGGCCTGAGGAGGCCCAGGAAAGCCAAGGGCAAATCCCTGAGTGTAGAAGGGCCTGCTTGCTTTGTGAGGCTCTCATCAAAGGCAAGAAAGTTCCTTAGATTTCTCTCAGTCCCGTGGCTCCACTCTGTCTGAGGACAGAGCCAAGAACATTTTGAGCTGGTCCAGCTCATCGCTGGGATGTCGGCCATAAAGTCCATCAAGGGACATCTTCACCCAGCAAAGTCTGCCATCCCAGTCACCACTTCTCAGACTTCAGAAAAGTTAGTGGCACATACACTCAACCTACAAACTCCTGCAGAGAAATAAGAGCTCCAGTCAAACTGGAAAAAACTTTAATGAGACTTCTCCCCTTCTCCACATTAAGAAAGAGCTGGTAAAATGAGGCAAGTATGAATATATTTGTCTTATCTCCTTTTCTCTTGCTATAACCAAATATCACAGGCCGAGTAATTTATAAATAATAAAGGGTTTATTTAACTCACAGTTCAGGAGGTTGGCGAGTTCAAGATAAGGCAGCTGCATCTGGTGAGGTCCTTCTTGTTGGTGGGGACTCTGCAGAGTCCCAAAGAGTAGACGACATCCTCTGTCGAGACAAGAGCAAGCTTGCTAATGGTATCTCTTCCTTTTCTTATAAAACCACTAATGCAATCATAGGCCCCTCTGTATAATATAGTGTAATGTAATATTATATTGATATTACAAAATAAAAGAAATGGATAAATAATGGAGATAGGGCAAAATGAACACAGACTTCACAAGAGAGAGCCAGATCTAGAAGGGACAAAAAAAGGAGAAGAAAATTCTCCAAGAGTGCTTGGACTTAGAGAAGGTATAGGACGGCGATGACCAACCTATGGCATGTGGATTGTTGTAACAAAAGATGTTAATGTATGAGGTGTTTTTTTCTAAATCGAAACCTCAGTATTCAGGTTTAATTGCAGTGTTGGCACTTTGTGATAAATAAGTGGGTTTTGGGTTTTGGGCACTTGTCTCTAAAAGGTTTGCCATCACTGGTATCGGACATGTCATTATGAATAATAATAGGAATTGAGTCAAATGAGCTTTCTAATCAGAAGGTAAGCAGCAGATTAAAAGAGAGAAAAAAACTTTTATTGGACAGGTGTTTTCTAGCTGCTAGTGACTCCTTACTGTGAAAAGATAAAGTTCTTCCCCCTTGGCAGGGAGAGTAGCCCGGACAGGTTGGAAGAGGGTGGTAGTAAAGCTGCAGATAACAAGATTCAGGAGTTTAGGGAGTAAACTGAGGACCAGAAGGAATATTTTTTCAGGACAAATAAAAAACAGTGAAAAACATAAGCAGCATAATTGAAAGTGAAATTACTGACACAGAGGAGGAATTGAGGAAATCACTATGTAAAAGAAAAAGGAATTTTATGCAATAGAGATAGGAGAATAAATATGGAAATCAAAATTAACTCAGGTCAGTTGCTATATTTTAAAAACAGAACACAAGTGGGATAGAAATATCATTAGAAGATGTAGTAAAAGCAAATTACCCTCTTATTTAGGTATGAACGAACTTATACATTGACAGATTAAACTCTGTTTTAGGGCAACACAAAGATATTTTCTCTCTCAGTTATTAAGCTGCATACATAAAGAAAGGGTTTTGAGGCAGCCAGGAATGAGAAAGCGCCTGTCAGTCCATCTATCCATCCACCCACCCACCCGCCCACTCCTCATCCAACAGTCTATTTATTCTGACTTGGGGAGGTAGTAGAATATGTATGGGCTTTGGAATTTTACAGTTTTAACAATTAACTCCAGGCTCATTAAACAAGTTCTCTAAATCTCAGTTTTAAGTTTCCTCCATCTATGAAAAGGGAACAATCACATCTGCCTATGAGGTTTGCTTTGAATTTATGATGTTATGCCTGGCACAGTGCCTAGCATTTGATAATCTTTTAACAGAAGCCAAATTCCTTTTTCATTGATTCTGATCATCCTTTCCTACACTCCCAACCTCCCATCCACCCATCCACCCACCCATTCATCCATCCACCCATCCACCCATCCAC
>PVJO010008093.1:0-77381 GCA_004026905.1 Hystrix cristata | reverse complement strand
GGTGCCGGTCACCGTAGCAGACTGAGCTGGGGAAAAGCAGTGTAAAGTGATATTGTGTATGCCATTAAAGGGCTAACAGTGTCACTCTCTTTCCAATAAAGATTAAAGCCTATGTTCTATGCCACACAGGATTGTGATCAGTGCAAGAGACCTTCCTGGAATGTTAGTCACACTGAGCAGAAATCTACGGCCAGGTAAGAATATGCATTTTTATACCAGGCCATGTGGTTGGGAGATCATGATTATTGACACTAAGCTTGGCTCTGATATCTTCATTCTTAAATACAGAAAATATATTGGTTATGTAGGAAGAGGGCAAACACACCACACCACAAGGAGGATCTAGACCAAGACCAAATATACGTGAGAGATGGGAGTTGGGGAAAAGTACAATGGGAAGTGGAGAAATAAATAAGAGTATAGGACACCCCAAATAATGAACATGATTTATGGGAATAAAGAAAGGGGATAGTAAGGAAAAGAAAGATAGAACTGGAAGGAGCTAGAAACACACACACACACATACACATATCTACATACATTTACAGACACACACACACAAGGAGGCAGAGAGATACAGCAAGATTGAGTGAAAGAAACAGGAAGAAGCAGAGGGAGATAATAAGATGAAAAAGAGCAAGAGGAAGAAAAGGTATTAGTTGGTACACTGGTACTGCTCCAATTATTATATGTTCAGATTATTATATGGCTTCAATTTTTATATGTTCAGATATAGATGATGTTTAAAAATGGAAATACTTCAGCATTGCTCAAAAATCAGCAAGGAATTAATGCTAATTTTGTGAATTTAACCATGCTGTGAATATTTAAAATGTAGAACTTCATATTTTCACATTACTTCATGTACTACATGACATTCTCCAATCTGTCTTCATTATGAACTCAATGATCAAGCTCCTTTATTTGAATAATATGCTGAATGTGTTTGGACAACAAGTAGAGCAATCCCCCAAACACTGAAGGATATTCAGAGAGCCACATCACAAGTGGTGATACCTTTTATTTATCCATAAAGCTGGGAAGGATGATTAAACAATAATTTTATAAATTAAATGTAATTAAGCTCTCAAATAGCTCCATATATTTATGTCTATCCAATTTGTTACATATCTTGTCAATTTTACTTTAAAAGTATTTTTGATATTCAATCTAAAATTTCAAGTCTCATCGTTCCTCTGTGGGATCAGTAATATCTTGACTCTGCTCGATTATATATTTGCTGGTTTAATATCCATTATTCCTGCTTGAAAATGTGAGCTCCAGCAAAACAGGGCTCGATCTGGTTCACTGCTGTTCCATCACTTAGCAGAGTGCCTGCAACAGGGTAATTGTTTTATGATGAAACGCAGAATATCTTTCTTTCACTGACATTCTCTGTAAAGGCAACCTCTTCAGCTCCTGCTCCCATAAATCTATTGCTAGTCACTTCTTTTCCATTTCACTTTTTAGTTAATGAAATTATATGACTCTGGATACTTTTATTTGACATAGATTTTCTTTTTGTTCCCCTTACTGCCAAGTTTTTGCAGACACACTAGTCAATAAAAATGAAAATATATCCCGTACTCATTTCTCTGTTATCAGGCATTGATTCTCAATCTTTCTGATTCAATAATAACTGGTGTTCTAAATACTGGTCCCAAGTATCATTTTAGTGCCCAGAGTTCAATTGTCTGTTACATTTTGTGGTGATTTCTTCCTGCTTTGCTGTTTTCCTAATTATTCTAAGCCAATCATGTATGCATGTCAGCAGAATGTCTCAGTAGACTGTATGCTTCTCCGTGTATCTCATACATAGATACTTAATTAATTATAACATTGAAGGCTTTGGCCAAACAATGAAAGAGAGAGTGAATTTAGTTCTACATGCAGCAGCGTAGGATGAACACATCAACATAACAAACCGTGACATGATGTATTCATATTCTCACACCCCTTGAATAGCGATAGCCAGATACTCAACATCTCCGAGGTCAGCTTTTGTTATTAGGTTTGCTTTTTATACAGAACATATTGCTGTCTTAACATTAAACTAATACTTGGGAAAATAGGAGAATTTTTTTTCTTATACTGTTAGAATATGGAATGAAGTTTTAAAAGTAGTGTGTGTGTGTGTGTGTTGGTGACCGTGGTTTGTTTTTCTTGATTTTCATATCTTGTACTTCTTTTAACTTCTCAAAACATATCTGATATTTTGTCCTGCACTATAAATTAGTAACAAACTACAGTCAGTCTGGGAGGTGGGTGTGTTTGTGAGCATTATTTCAATTTCCAAACCTGAACCTGAAAAATAAGACTCACTTGAGAACTCAATTTTTTCTTCCTTTCTAAGTGTCAACTTCACTGAATATCATGCAGTTATCGCTTGCCAGGTGAATTCTAGATATGAAAGAAAACTTGCTGTTGATAATATGAAAAAAAATCTAGACATATCTCAAGTTGGAGGCTTCTTTCGCTTTTTTTAGAGTAACTGAATTTTTCTCTTATTAAATATAATACAATTGTGCATTCTGTGTACTCTCAGCCAACTTCTATCCTGAAGAAAAGCATTTATTTTTCTTTCTCTGTACTTTAGCATTGGATATGAAGGCATAAAAACTTATTGTGTATGACTAAATTCAAATATTAATACATTTATTTTTTGCCTGATAAGATAACTGTCAAACATAAGTACAACCAATAGTTTAGTTACATGACAAACCCATTAAAAAGTAAAAGCTAGTCAATTTATATATGCTTTCTGAAAAATACACTGGTGCAACTCAGTGCACTGACATTTGAGAAACTTTATTTCAACTATATGCAGACCATTTTGCAAAATCAGTGATTTAAATAATATGATAAGAACTGGAGAACGTTCATGAAAGCTTTGTTCACAAACATTCAGTTCACAAACAAAAGCATTCAGCAAATTTTGCTCCCATTAAAAAACCACACTGGGTGACAAACACAACCACAGCCATCCTCCTCACACAAACACAAATGCAGCCATCTTCCTCCAAATTGTAAAACAATGAAGTTTGTAGACCGAGATACATGTGCATCTGTGTGTGTGTGTGTGTGTGTGTGTGTGTGTGTGTATGTGCACGTTCTAGAAAGCTTCCTCTGCTAAATCAAATTCATATCCCATTTGGGAAGGGTTACTAGATAATATAAACAGAATATTTTTCATAAACATACATGTAATTACTATATTATATTTGAGCTATGAAGAACCATTAAAATCCTGAACTAATCTGAATATTTTATTTTCTATGCTCATTTGTGTTTTGTTTGGTTTGGTTTTGAGAGAGGATCTCATTATGTAGTTCAGGTTGGCCTTGAACCACTATATATCCCAGGTTGGCCTCAAATCTGTCCTCATAATACTTTCCTCACCTTTTAAAAATATGAACTTTAAAAGAAGCCAGGTTGACTAATTACCTCTTCCTCAAGGCATTCTGTTGAAGGAAATACTGGTTAGTTCAAAGAGGCAAAAAAGCCAGTACTTAAGATAGTATTTGTCAACTATCCACAATTATTACTAGATAACATTAACACTAAAAAGACTAACAGCACTAATGTTGGAAAGGATTTGAAGTAATTAAAACGGTCACACTTTACAGTCAGTGTACATATTGATAGTCACTTTTAAAATCTACTTGGATTACTGACTGAAGGAAACTATACAAAAATCCACCTGTTATTACTCCAGAATATGTTAGTGGGTCTCCACAAACATGTCTGCAAAAAGTCTTCATAGCAGCTTTGTTCATAATAGAGCCAAACCGAACCCTCTTCACATGTCCATCAACTACAGAACACATAAGTGAATTCTAGAATATTCATAGAATTGCAGTAGTAATAAAAACAATGGACATCTACTATATAAAATATTACAGATAAATTTTATAAACACAATTACTAGGGTTTTTATGTGCTTTGGACTTCAAAGGCCCATTTGAGGTGGCTTGGTCCTACTGCAGGCAGTGTATGAGCCAGCCCAAGAGAGTAATCATGTGGCCTGCAACCTGCAAAGCCATGGGGCTGGCAATGCCCAAATTCTTTGGGCCCACAGCTCACCACAGTGTGCACAGTATGCCAGAAACCTGATCTGATGAATTCTTTTTTTTTGCTTTCTGGAGATTACACCTTTCCACATGCTTATTTCTCCTTTTTGAAATAGGATGTTTTTCCTATATTTATCCTGTCATGGCATCTTGCAAATATGTAACGTTTTGTTTTTATGGGCTCAGAAATGTGTTTTCTTTGATTCTTGGGGGGAACTCCAAGTTGGGGTTTTGAAATATGCTGGAATAAACAAAGATTTGGGGACTACTTAAATGAAATGAATGAATTTTGCATGGAGAAAGACATAAACCTTGGCAATCAGGAGCAGAATGATATGGTTTGTGTCTGGCATGGCTCCCACGAGTTCACGAATTGGAGGCTTTTCCCCAGTGTGGCAATGTTGATGTGGGGGGGCGAGGGGTATTTGAACAGTCGGGGCCCACTGGAGGTCTTTGGGTCACAGGGGACACGCCCTCAGAAGAGGTAAATACAGTTTTCACAGGCCCTCAATCTTTCTTTGGCTTCCTGTCTCTCCATGTGATCCCTCCATCAAATATATACGCTTGCCACAGTTGTGACATCTGCCATGATGTGGTACAGCCAGGATGCCCTCACTAGAGCTGGTTCCATGCTGTTCGGACTTTCAGCCTCCAAATTTGTGATGTAATAAATCTCTTTACTCAACAAGTTACACAGCTTCAGGTATTACAATATAGTGACAGGAAAAAATATACCAATAAAATAATGTTGAATGAAAGAATAAATACTAGGTGTTCTGTATCCATCCAGGAAATGGAAAGATATAAAAAGTGTAACTCTCGATATGCCCAGAGAAAATTCTAAACGTAGTAAAAGTAATAACCCATCAGAGAGCTGGGTTTGCAGAGCTGCCCAGGCAGCCCGAATTCTTAAGGACAAACATTTTACAGGGAAGACACCACAGATAGAACGATTCTTCTGCAGCAGAGAATGGAAGAGAAGACACAGGTTGTCCTACATGTAAGTAAGAAAAAGTAAACTAAAATTGAAAAAAAAAATGCCAAATACCAGCTGTGGGCCAGAGTGACAATGCAGAACACCCAGCAGCCTGTTTAGCCTGCATTTCTCAGTGTTCCTCTACAAAGCACCCCCGTCCTGAGACAGTAGATGTTCAGAATACAAAACTAGGAAATACTTGATTTTACTTCTTCTTGGAGCATTTTATTCTTCACACACCATTAAAATTAGAACAATAAACATTTACCTAATTTATTGCTCTGTCCCCACAGTATAATAAAACTTCTCTTACTTTGTGGAGGAAGTCAAATGGTTACAGTATGCCTCCAAAGTGCCAGGAAGCCTGCAGCGCTCTTTCTCTGGGTGTCTACAGTCCACCCAGAGTAGCAGCAGACTTTGGAGACACCTCCAGGCTGTAAAAGCCAGACAGGCCCAGCATTTAACTAGCATGTAGAAAGATGTATTTACATAGAAATGCATAAAGGTGAGAAACCAGGATAGTTTCTATTTGTCTGGAAGAAGCAAAACTTTCTGTGTTTTTGTTGTTGTTGTTGTTCAGTCTTTTTGGGAATAGGAGGAGACTACTGTTTCTTATGGCATACAAATGCAGACAATTCTTTGTTCTCCACGCTGGTGTATAGACTGTTTTGGCTAGTCTTCTTCAAATACTTTCTAATTCCCGAGAATGGACTAGAAGACAAAATATCTCATTTCATGACACTTACATTATGGCAAGAGGTAATCAAAATGAATTATATGTTATTTCAGATAGTTTTAATTGTGATACTGAATAAAGAAAGAGGAACAGTGAATGATAAAGATACTTCACTGAGAAGGAGCGTTTGAGTAGAGACATGAGAAAAGCAAAGGATTATCTAACTGATTTGTTTTCAGTATAAATTGCACGTCTACAGTCAAGTAAATATCATAAGCTTAACATGTCTAAGGATAAAGTTTACATTTTATCCTACTGAGCCTGCCAATACTTCTGAATTTGTGGCTTCACTGTTTTAGTATTAATATCATTATGCTATTAATCTAATAATTATTAGGTAAAAAGTATCATGGGTATAAATGCAATTAGTTAAGCCTTACGAGATCTAGGATAATTTAAACATGAAATGCCAAATACACTGATAAGTATGTAAGAAAACCATATATTTAATTTTCCCTAATATTTACTTGTCATACCTTTGCATAGCAAAATAATGCAAGAGGAAACATGTTAGGAATAACTTTAGAATCATAATCGCTGTGCCCTCTCTTAAAGCTTTAGAATTTACATGACTGCTGCTCTCTAAAAATACCACGTGCTCAAAATCTAGCTGTGGAACTGTAAATGGCATTGTGGAAAGAACAACGTTTTTAAAAAAAGCATCTTAGCTTTGCTCCACAGCTAAAATTCTGATTTAAATGTATGGCAAATTTATAACAGCTAACCAATCTAATACAGTGACTGCCTGACAAATTGGGTTACCAGAAAAGCATATTGGTTGCTTTCATATTTACCTGATTATAAGTAAGACATAACAAGCCACAAAAATATATATTCTCATTTTAAGAATTGTGATTTAATTATTTTGATCTCTATCTTTTTGGAAACCGAATTATGCATGTGTTGAGTTTAGAACTAACATCTATTTACCTTAAAACTAGAATGAAACTTTCAGGCTATTTCTCTAGGGTTTTTCCTTTCTAAAGTATATATCATCAAAATGCAGAAGTATTAACTGGCCCATATTCCAGAAGTCCAATAAATAAAGGCGTGTCTTTTTATTTGAAGGTTTAACTTGTGATGGACGCACACACAAACACACATACACAGATAGACCTCGAGTCATATGAGTAAATGTGTCTATAAATATACATGAGGACATTTTGGTGTATTACAGTGTATTATAATCAAAACATGGTAAATGGCAATGTAATTGCTGCTGCCTGTTCTGGTTGGCTGTTTTAATGAAGGATTCCAAAAATGGTCCACACGCTAAGTAACAGCCATCATCTGTGAGGTCAAATCAAATCAAAGACCCAAAAGCCGGCCCCCTGAGCACAATATGAATCAAGTCCAACTAATATTTCATATAGATTTTTGGCTGGCATAACTCTATGTCCTGTTGAGGCTGTCAATGAATATAATTACCTTAAAAACTAATTCTGCTCGCACAGTGGCTCTGTGTTGCCAACTTACATGGTAAGCATCTTTCAGGATTTCAGTAGATTGAATTTGACTGAGTGAGTCACACTCTTCCACATAAAAATATTCACGATATGCAATCAGTGCTGTGTTTCATAGCCTTTTTCAAAGGGAGCCAATGCTGAGCTCATACCTAAATACTCCCTTCTTAAACTCTGGTCACTTCCAAATTCTTCAGGGTGTCTAAAACTTAGTCATTTTCATCACAGAAATTGAGTAACAAAAACAACTATTTATCAAAAAAAACTATCACATGGAAGACTGACAAAAGGAAACTGTGGCAAAAGAGACAAATTAGCACACTGAATTTCTGGTGTTTTAAATTTACTCATGAAAAATACAGTGTAAGTTTTTCCAGGTTGTAAATTTACCCACGAAAAGTCAATTGGAAACTTAGAACAATTACTTCAACAATTTATGGAATGTACATATCCCAGAGAAGTATTAAAAATATTACGTTGGAAAATAAACATATGGTTGTTTTTTATTTAGAATCCAATCTTATTGATCCAAGCAAATCTTCAAGAATAGGTATTAAATAAATGCAGAGAAGGAGCCTAAAATTGGAACAATCTTATAAACCCTATAAAAGTTGTAAACACCTGTTTTGGAGTAGGAAAATTGTAAGTGTTATGGAGGCTATTCAGTAATATTTCAGTATTTCAAACAGTTTTGCCAACAAGGACAGAGGACATATTTTCAACTGCTAGATGGAAAATGGATGTTTTGTGAACACATAGTTTAATGATGAAGTTCACAGGATTTCCACAAAATCTGATCTTGGAATGTAGTGGTCATGTCCTAAGCTCTAAAGTCAACTCTGAGATCAACAGGGTGAAGATTCATTTTAAGAAGATTCTACAATGTTAGGAAGTAAAGTTATAAGAAAAATGCTAGCAAGGTATTCACATATATGTGCTTTAAATACAAGATTAAATTTAAGTGTTTTAGACAGGGAACAAGAGTAAGAATTATATAAGAGTTGCAAACATTGCGATGTGTGTTGAGTTTATTTTCTGTATTCTTTCTGTATTCTTTCTCACTTGCTTTTTGACTCCTAGAATCACATACTAAGAATTTCAACAGAAGTAAAATTCTGATAGAATAATCTCTTCTGTACATGTGTCTGTGTGCCCTCACACTGAAGGTGTTGGCTCAATGATTTCAGATGGAAGAAACACTTACAGTCTAGGAATATATATGCAATTGGTGAAAGGTTAGTATGTTTTATTCCAATTTTGTTTGTTCTTTACTGACTTTAGTGTTTTAATATGTTCTGTCAAAAACCATCAATGAATTGAAGTACTCTAGTAAATTTGTTAATAGGGCAGCACAAGCATTATCCACGTTTTAGTCTATAAGAGCAATTAGTTTCTCAAACTCAAGGTTTTAGCTTACATAAAGTTACTATTTTACAGGGAGTCATAAATCACAGAGCACTACTCTATGTCTGTTCATTGGTTCTTATACGACTGACAGCAGGTATCATAAGCTAACTTTAATTTTTTCCTTTGTTTCTCCATTTCGTTTTATAAACGACCACTCTGTTTGTGTTTAAAATAGAGAGCCCAAATCTTCTTTAGTCATTTTGCACCAATATCAGATATTCATGGTCAGACTGGAGATGGTGTTGTGCCCGTCACAGGGATCTAGTAGCGTGGATTCCCAATTGGAATTCAAAGAGCACCTGTGTTTGAAATTAGGGACTAGTCTTATTGGATAATAAAACACACTACAAATTTCTATAATGAAACCACTGTAGTATCGACCGATAGGTAGAAATGTGGATTAATTGAAGAAAGTGAAATAATTCCAATATACATCGTGGCAGGTAATGCAGATCACATGTCATATTCATTGTCAGAATAAATATTTTTAAACAGTTACATCAAAAACTTAATATGCATTCAATATCTCACAACATTCTTATGACTATATTATATGTAGGTAAGAGATCTAAACATTAAAAATGGAAACCTACAATTACGTGTTGGATCATGCTTTCGACTTGACTGTCCCCACGCCCAACTTGGAGTCTTGCCATCTTGCCGAGAATTGATTAAAAGCGGTCAAATGAGAACCTAAAGCACGATTCAGAAGAATAAATAGAACAACAACAATTACCTTTGTGAACTCTGCAGAGTCACGTGTCATATACCAGTAAAAAGCACCCCGCGGGTCACAGATGCTCCTCGCCCTTCTGTTCTCCATGTGCCAATCCTGCTGTAAAACAAAGTCCCATATACATGATCTGAGGCTAGACTGTAGACTCCTCAAGCAGATGCTGTAAAGAGCATAGACATTCCTGTGAACTTCCCCATGGTGGTTTCACATTTGTGACTTTATGGTTCATGAATTACACTATTAGGCTTTGTCCGCCTGTGTGAGTATTTCAGATGGGTGCAGGAGTAGCAGTTCTCTACTACTGCAGACCTTCACTTCCTCAGCTTGTTATTATTATGTAAGGCTGATTCCTTTAATAATAGCACTCACTTTAAAACTCACAGTGGTCCTGCCTCCCTGACTGATGCAAAGTGGTCCTTAGAATTCAGTTCCTGTCATAACAAAGTGTAAAACAGGTGGCATTGATCTGGGGATGAGAAGGTTGGATGAGCCAAGGAAAATGGCTGGTGTAGAGTTCACAAAGTAAGGAAAAAGAAGGTGACTATGCAGACCAATAAAAATAAATATTACAGCAGTTTGGAAAGAAGATGACCTGTGTACGTAGCTGCAGAACAATTACCATTGCCATCTACAATAACTGGGAAGATGGAAAGGGGTCAAATTAACTTGGCGACTTCAGAAAGATGATTTCAAAGGAGAATATACAGTATGTCAATTGATCTGTTTGCTATCTATGATAAGGTACTAAAAATGACTGGCTAAGGAATGAACTATGCAGTTTGTAAGCAGAATGTAGAGGGAAGAGAGAAGCAGCAAATTTGATAAGTGAAGCTACTTACTAGCCCCAGATTATTTAGTTGGTAAAAATCTTCCTAAGAAAAAATGAAAATAATGCGAAGAATAAAAGACAAATCTGTGGATATCACTGAAATATCTTTATAAAGACTTCTACTAGGTTTAAGTAGGTGTCTGACAGACCTTTTAAATTAGACTAAACTGCTTCTGAGAGTTTTAAGTGTATCATGTCAGTGAAGACTGACATAGCCCTTGTAGAGAAGTTATTCTTCAAAAGATCATGGATGTAGGTTTGAGGCCATGATGTGCACCTGTATCAAACTTCTAGAAAGTTAATAACTTTTTTAAGAGAAGTGCACTAATCAAATGATCATAATCTGGGCCTATAACACTGAAAGTCTAAAAAGAAAAGAGTTGTGTGGGCCTCCAACTTTTTACCGGCAGGAGGCAAGTTGGGAATGTTACTCAGGATTTTTATTTTTGTTGCCTACTTCTGTATAATGAATCACCCAAACTTATTTACTTTAATATACTTGTAATTTTGTGAGTCAAGAAGCAAGACAAGGCTTGGCCAGATGTTGCTTATGTTGCATACCATCTCGGTTAGGATCATTCCCTTGACTGCATTCGTCAGATAGCTGTGCCGGCCTAGAGGAAGGCCCATGAAAGCATCCCTAACAGTGCTGGATCCCTGCTACTCCTAACGTGGCTCTCTTCTCTGTGTGCTTAGCTTGCGCTGCCTCCTCATAGGCTGAATCAGAAGAACTGAACTTCTCATATGGCTGCCGGTTTCCAAGAAGGCTTACTCCAAATAGGGGATTCCCATACTATGTATTTCTTAATGCCCTGGCCTGATGTTTAACCAGCATCTCCTATGTTATTCTCTTTAATATAATCCAAGGACCAGCACGAATTCTAGAAGAAAGTAAATAGCTCCTGCCACTTGATGAAAGGAATGACAAAGAATTTGCTATCACCTTCGATTTACCATATTTAGCATCATGGTCTGGGGACTTATGCAGGACGAAGAATATTACAGGAGACAGGATGATAAAATGTAGAAGCCTGAACTGTGAGCCTTGGTGAAGAGTGAAATGCAGAACAAATCACAGGAAGCAGAATAACATGACAGATAAAATGGGTAGTGGGGGGTGGGCTAATAGCTAATGCTTTAGGTCTGTGGTAGAGCACTTGCCTAGCAAGTGCAAGGCCCTGAGTTCAACCCCCAGCATTGCCCCCCACACAATGCCTAATGAATTGGCAAACCATTTCCCAGGATTACATCTGGGCCATACTCATGGAATACTTCCTACTCTTGATACAGACAGTCCTGTCAACGTTTGCCCAGCAAGATTTCAAAATTCCTACAGCCCAAAACTCTGTGATTCCTTCTAGTTTCCTATCTTTATAGGAATCTCTCTTAGATGGCCCTGTGCTCCTCTCACCATGCAGGGAATGTAGGGACAGTTCCTCGCCCGCAGGTGTCTACATCAACAGTATCCTCATATGCAAACACATGATAACTAAGATGCCACATTTTATTAAATTTTGGTCCTATATTAAGTTATTTTACTTATGGGAAAAGTCTGAATATATGTGGCCAAAGTCTGTATTGCATTAGGTTATAAAAATGACAAAACTCTTCCTTCCTAAAGAGGGGTAATGATGGATCTAATTAGGTGATATAATTCACTTTGGCTAATGGCACATTACAAGTAGGATGTGATCAGAGGTTTGTAGGGTGCATATTGAAACTTGTCAGTTTGATGGATTAGAAAGTTACTGACAAGAACTGTGTAAAAAAACCCAGGCAAGTCTGAGTGAAAAAAAGACTTGTGGCCCAGTTCATCCATCAATATGGTAGATAGACATATGTTCACTGGTCATGTGTGTGAGATCATCAAAATACAGGTCTCAGCTTATTTGTATTCTTTGGCAAACTAAGAATAAATCTCATGTATATTGCAATGTATCATTTTGTTTTTAAGTAAGCAATATAAACTCAGTGTTTGTATTTAATTATAAATAATTCTATAACTCTATTAAGTAATTCTATGCGCTATTAAAAATGCCCCTACACAAAACTGGATAGCTTGCTTATACTTATACCCTTATGCTTGCTTACTGGCTACTCTTTCCTATACTAAAAAATGACATGATTGATGATGAAACGTTTTTAAATTCATTTTAATTCATTTGGAAACTTAAGTCTTTTAAATATTTTGTAACTGTTCTCTAGATCAAATTATTCTAACAGCTACATTGCTAGTATCTTGTAACTACATCACTAGTATCTGGAAATTCTAACAATTTGTTTTAGTGTATCCAAAGCAAAGAAGAAAGATGAAAGTCATACATGCTGTTCTTTACATTTCTTTTTGGAGTTTTGTTATTAATCTGGTCATTTTATTTTTAAAAAATCTTAATATCCAATAAAAAGTAATGCAAATGGTCTGGGGATGGGGGAGAAGGGTGAGGAGATCCAAAAGATTTAAGATGTGTCATGTACATGTATCAGTTATACACAATGAATATAATCATTACATGTTACGAATATGCACTAAAAATAATAATGAAAATAGGGAAACAGGATACAGAGATGGAGGGGAGAGAGTAGGGAGAGGAAGAGGAATAAAAAGAATTAAAATATGCATCAGGTTCTAATGATGTATTCTTTACAATATTTTATAATTTGTGCTCCACAAGAAAATGGCTAATATGTGAAAATATTCTTTTAGCTTAATTCAGAAAACTTATATAGTAAACCCCTACATAAATTTATTGTTAACAATTTTACCTTGAGATATCCTCATTTGATATATTTTTAAAATACAATATCTAATTACTGTGGATTCCTAACAGATTACCCAAAATTTAGTGGTGGAAAAAGAATTGTGTTGGTCTTAGATCCTGAAAATTTGGTAAGGAATGGAGGTACAGTTTGTCTCTTCCCAGTGTCTGGACTCATAGATAGACTGCAAGATGTTAAAGGCTGAAATGATCTCCAGGCAGGTTGGTGGTATCTAGTGGCTGAGTACTTGTTGGGGCTATTGACCAGGACTTTACATAAATCTACAGGCAAATGTGAATTCTGACAAGAAAGAGTATTTTCATGCATTTTAATTTATGTTTATTTTATTGTATGCAAAGTTAATAATCATTTTGAGGTTTAAGGATAATTTTTTTCTTTAAATTAAATATATCATCTACTATTCTTTTCTCCAAGAATTTATTGGTCTTTTCCTTCTCTATTTTCCTTCTCTATTTTTAGTATCTCTATATTGGGACTATTTGACACTCATCAATGATATTGTGTAAAAATACATGTTTATATACATAGCATCAGTATTTTCATGCAAATATTCTAATTTTTATGTCATCAAAATTACTATTCATAGCCCTTATATTCTGTGGAATTTTAATCATGGTACAAAAATATTTCCCACCCACAATAAAGGAATTTATTTTTCTTTTTATTATTCAAGTTATATTACTTTTTCTACATGACATACCACTAAAATTGAGGGACTTGACATTGATTAGAAAATATTTAAAATTAATTTTATTGGCATATGTTTGTGATTCCTGCTAATCATCATCTTCAATCTCCTCCCCCCTTCCCTCTGTTTTCATTGAGTAATGTTAAATGAATTAACTCAGACACACAAAGGTAAATATGGCCTGGTTTTGCTTGTATGAGAAACCCCCAATAGGAACAAATTAAAGAGTCAAATAAAGGAGAGAGATCAAGAAACGGAGGCATACTTTTTGGAGGTGGTTGGCTAAGCCATTTCTGAAAGGTTTCGCAGAACGCACACTTCAGCTTCGGGAGCTACACACGTCCCTGCCGCGGCTCTTCAGTCCTGTCGCAGGGCTGACTGGGGTCCTGCCCCGCCGGCTCGGTTTTCAGATAGGAAATTTTCAGTGTGCACGTGAAAACCAACACTGTAACTCATGTGAATAAAGCGCAATTTCAGATTATTAACTTTCACATAGGAAATGAGTCTAAAAATTATCTTGGAAGAGATCATACAAGACTATTCTATTTTTTTTTTTACTCGTATCCTAAAAGCCTGACTAATTATATCTAAATACAACTAATGTATTTAGAAATGCTATGCATCCCTCCAAAATTAAAATCAATTTCTATGATATAGGGGTTTCTGATTGCATCTATTTTTAGTGATTGTTTATGTTTGTGCATGTGTGTGTGTGCGTGTGTAAAAGAAAACCAAGAAAAGGAGTCCAGGGGTAGGGAGGCTTGTGGGTTATGTGATTCTCTTTAATGAACTGCAATTTCTGCACTAGTAGTTGTTCAGCAGATCCTATAATGGCACTTTTATTTTCTCAACTGGAGATGATGTCTGGCTGCTCGCACAAGCTGAGCATTGACCCACTTAAATTTTGTAGTCTGTGATAACACTTAGCACTGTGATTATATCTCATGATCCATACATGGTCATTAAATTTCAGTTTATATGATAATCTTGGTGATAATGGGAGATACTTCAGCAAATTTAATGTTCCCATTCCATATTGAGAAAGATGCAAACTTCGTAGTTTATCCTGATTACTCTCAGTGACTGAAATCATAATTAATTTTAACAGAGAAAAGACAAGTGCCTCAACTATGCCTCTTTTCTAGGAGCCAAGGAACTCTGATTAAGCTAATTATTTGGCAGCTAAAGTCTAACCTGCGGCTTGTCTGTCAGATTATTTGTCCATTTTAAGCCCCTTCTATGAACCACACTGGGGACCCATGATGCCAGACACAGTCTGATGAAGGGGCTTTATGTGTGCATTTATTTTAGCGAAATGACATACTACTTTGTCATATGGATTTCTCTTTGCATTGACTCTAATATAACACAAATATTTTAACATAAAATTCACTATAAATAAATGTTTTAAGATAATTATGTTGTTGTACCACTGGCAGTACCATTGCTAAAGCATATTTATTATTGCTTTTAGTGTCCATCATTAAAATCAACTAAAAAAACATCTTCAGATAATTCAAAGAACATTTTTACATTTCCAAGAAGACCATGTCAGAAGTGAAAAGCTTTCTCTTCCTCAGAGAGAGAGAGCCATTACTCTCCTTCAGAGAGGAAGCTATTCATCAGGAAATAAGCGGTAAGAGAACTGGACAAACATTTCCATTTCAGTTTGTCACTTTTTAATCCATGACCCCAATATAAGAATTTTTCTTTTATTTTTAAGTGGCTTTTACTAAGAGAGTCGCTAATCTACTTGACCCATGAAAGTGAGTTAAAGAATTTGAAAAGGCTGTGATTTGTTGAAATTTGCCCCTAACAAAAGTCACTCTGAAGTAGTACAGGGTCATTAGGTAGACCTTCTCAAGATTCAATCTGAGAGGCCCAAATGTGATAAAAATTCACATTTCCTATTTTAGAATAAATCCCCACAATATAATAACTTTACTTGTAAAGTAAATAACTCAACTTGTGAACCTAGATGGTTTACATAAGGCCTACAACTGGTAATAAATAGCAACTATGATTTCACATACATGATAAAAGTTTCCTGTTTTTTCATTTACTATTTAAACAAAATATGTAAAAAAAAACAGTTAAATGATTCTTTTAGAGATAAATTGTGGAATTCATGTATCTACTTCTCAAATAAACATTTATTTAAACTAATAAAACATAAGAAGCTGTTAGCTTCCTTTAGGTTACACTGAAAATGCATGATAGAATAAACTACATCACATTATTAAAGATGTAAACTAATCAATTTTTAAAATAATATCCCTTGCAATAATCAATGACTGAGAAATTGCCTCAAATATTCTGAAAACAAATAAATGTCAACCACAGCTACTAAGGAATAAGGTAAATAATCATTTAAATCAAATCTACGACCTGGCTTTTGTGGCAGATTAAGTTTGTCACAACTCTAAATTAAGGGTAATTTATTATTGTGAAAAACAAAGCTGCATTTACAGAAGCCACTAATAAGTTTTCTAATGTTCAGAGCATCAATTTTAAGAATTAAAATCACCAGTGACAAAACCCAACACATTCATTTAAGTGAATTGGTCTCCATCCCTCATGAACTTTCTAACCAAGAACAATCAATTGAACAGAGCTGTAGAATCAATGCACTCTACAGATTAAAAAGAGTCAATCATAGCAGCTAACAGTTTTCCATGATGTTTTATGTATTAATTTTCTCCACCTGTAATCACTTTAATGTCAATGATCTACAAGCTAATATCTTTTTACAGAAAACATTTTATTTAGAATTTCTCAGTTGTGGTTATCAAATGTGACTTTACTCAAGACAGAAATCAGAGTACACTGCATTTTACACTCTTTCCCAGGCTTCACCTCTTTTACCCCTGCCACATTCCTGATTCTAATGAACACGCTACACCCTTAGTTCTCATCACTGCTGCAAAACTCACTGGATTCTCCCACATCCAATGCTTTATTTACATAAACCTCTCCCCCTCTCTCTCTGTCTCTCTCCCTCTCTCTCTGAAATCTCTACTTTCTCATCTGGTAAATCCCATCATTTTTCCAGGAAACTTTGGACATTACTGTCAGATTTGCAAACTAACAATATGCTTGTTATGTGTACCTCATGTCCTCACCTCTAATTAAGTATAAACCTGATAAGTGAAAAGGTGACCAGAAGGATTTTAAGATTTGCAAACAGAAGACATTTTCTCCCATTCCAGCTCACTGAGGTGAAGAGCAGATAATCCTTAGTATTCGAAGAAAATAATGTGTCAACATCCTCCTGGGAGAGATGACTAGTGCTTCCACTTCCACTTGGACATCTGCTTAGATGGAGGCTTATTAATAGAGTCTAAATAATCACTGCTAGGAAAAAAGAATTGTGAAGGATGAGGATGGTGGCTTAGGTGATGGTCAAGGGACAGAGTGGTAGACTGTCTTTCCTCGGACTGGCATTTCCTTAGACAGACCTAACTGAATGTCCAAGACCTTAGGATTAAAATATTATCCAGCCATGTTGCAGCATGAAGGATAAAAAAATTAGGCATGTGAATAAAATGAGGATAAGTTGACCCAAGCCTGGATTTGGAGTACAAATCTACAAAATTCACAAGAACATGCCAGTGTCTAGGGAAACTATCAGGAACGAAGTTCCATCAGCATTTTAAAATAGAATTTATTTATTTATAAATAATTTAGCTCCAAACTACATCCCTAGGGAAATGTGCTGCATTCTGGAAAATTTTCATTTGAGACATATTTGATGATTTATGATCCTTATTGAAAGAAATGAAACTTTCATTGAACTCATCTCAGGTTGAAAATATTTACTCTTCAAGTAAATATTTCTTAATTTTCAGCCGAGAAAGCAAACAGCCATCTTTTAAAGCCAGAAACACAAAACATATTGCCTCTTGAGCTTTTCTTACCTTTACACCTGTAGATGCCTCTGAACTTCATGAAAATATCTCTACCTAATGGGCCTAGTCATTTGTCCTAAATATAATTCTTTCTAAATTTATGTCAAGTTGACTCTCACCTCAAGAGTTTTCTTCACAGTACACTTTCACTAGTGGCATGAATAAAGTGAACGACAAAGAAAACAATTACTTCCTATATTAGTTTTCTGCTGCTGCTAGGTGACATTACCATGATTTAGTGTCTTAAAACAACTGAAATTTACTATGTTGAAGTTCTGTGTAATATAAGTGTCTCGCCAGGCTAAATTCAAGGTTTCAGCCTGGCTGTGTTTCATTCTGGATGATCTAGAGGAGCTTTGATTTCCTATTAAGTCTGGTTGTTGGCCGAGTTCAGTTCATGGTAGATCTGACATGTTTTTGTTGAACACCAGTTGAAAGCCTTTCCCAGATTATTGATGCCGGCCTGTACCTCTTCTGAAGTCCTTCCTCCATCTTCAGGCAGCAAGAATGCTATCACTCTCACAGTTGGAATCTTTCCTGCCTCTTCTTTCATCTCATTCTTCTTATTGAGAAAAGCTTTATTCTTTTAAGGGCTCGTGTGATTAGATTTGGCAGTCCCAGATAATTCAGGATATTTTTATCTGCAGTCTCTTTTGCTATGTAACAACATATTTGTAAGTTCTGAGGACTTAGAGTATGGGCATATTGGGAGGCTATTAACCTGCCTGCCAAACTCCTCCTGAAGGTATACCCAGAAGAAGAAAGCTCATAGAGATATTTGATGTGCTTCATAATTGTTGTTAACGCTATGACCAAAATACATTAGCGGACAAACCTTGAAAACAAAAGCTAAATTTGTTCAGTGCATGTTCAGAGCATGACACACACAGAGCTGTATAGAAAAGTGCATTTGTATTGGCTTCCCCAGTATTTGGACATGCCTCTTTCTCTCTCCTTTCTTTGTCCTTGTGACACGTTCCTCTTAATATCCTAATTTTTTTTCTTTAAAATAATATGAGGCTATTGCAGCCAAGAAAACATTTTAAGAGTTCTGATACAGTAGGAATTTACCTGAGATAGTAGGCAAATGACCTCTTTGTGGAGACAGCGTCCGAGAACTCTTGGAAGTGGGTTTTTCATGACTGGGAGTCTGCCCGAGGAAGATGGGCTGCTGGTGCCACGCATGGGTTGTGGTGAAAGAACACACAGATTTTATAACACGGCAAATTATATTTCCTGGATAAGAAATGGTAGTCTACTTCTGGAAGTCTTTAAAATATAATTAATAGAATAGGATTAAAGTTCCTGACAACAGTCAATATTCAGATAATTATAATCCATTACTACTTAGCATTTGAAATGAACTTTGTGATGTTTTCTTGTTCAAGGTGACATGGCATTTCTTCTTCCTGATTTTGTCTATAGAAGATTTTAGGAGTAGAGATAGGGATGAAGATGGGAGCACATTAAGATTATGACCAGTGCTGGTCTCAGAGATGGCCCCTGGGGCTAATTAGCTAGCCCAATTTTTTGGTTATTATCCAGACTTTTTTATATGACATTTTGGATTAGGGTTATGCACAAGATTTATAAAATGAAGATGATATAAAATAAAAATTTACTTTTAATCCTGTAAGGGGGAAGTAATTAGAAATTATGATTCTCAACAGCAGACATAATTCAAACTATGGACTTATTTACTCACTAAATCTGGAATAAATCAGGTAGCATTCTTATTTAAAAATAATACATTGATTTACACAGAAAGTGGATCTCCCTATTCTTTATTTATCCCTGACCAGTACTAAAATTACATGTTCCTATTGGAAAAAGACAGGTGGCTATTTGAAAGGCTGGCCTACAATAGCGCCTCTGCACAAAAGTTCTCAATCTTTTGATGTACTTATCCATCAGTGCCAAGCTCTGGAATAATGTGATTGCAGTAATAGAAAGAAATGGTTGCACTCTCAAAACAGTATGTGGCTTTGCCTACTGTAGATGAATTACTGCCAAGGAATATATTGGTCATGCATAAAGCAACTGTATTTTGCGTCCTCTGATTTAGTTAAACTACTCTATGAATCAGTGGTGCTCAAAATTGGCCTAAAGTCCCATCATATACAGCCGCAATACCAACACAGGTTTAACTCAATTTGGAATTTGCAAACTGAAGTTAAAAGCCTGCTTTTCAAGCCAAAATTAGTTTAAGAAAGCCTGTTCCAGGCAAAATCCATTAAAATAATTTATTTCTAAAGATATATACTTAATTCCATAGAAATAAATTGTCTGCTACTCCATTATTAGTATCAAATTGAGCAATATATATGTATTATTTTAAAACATATATAAATGTTTATAAAGGACTAGGAAATTTTCTATTCACAGGGGATATAGCTGAGAAAAAGGCAGACAAAGTCTTCTCTCCTTGGAAGCTTATATTTTACCAGGGAAAACAGACCATCCAAAAACTATTAATAAAGACATGTAATTGCAGTAGCAATGAAGCATTATGAAAAACAAAAAGTTAGTAGCTAAGAGTGACAAAGCTGATAGAAGAATCTTTCAGGAATTAACATTTGTGCAAAGACATTACCAAGCATGGTCAGAAGTGTGCAAAAATGAGGCAGGAGAACCAACCTGTGAACTGGGTCAGAATCCTGCTGTGAAATGAGCTTGGTTTGTTCAAGGGATAACAAGGAAAATATGATGGAGTATACTATGTGGGAACAAAAAAAAAAAAAAGAAAGACAAGATCTGATTAGTTTTGTGGGTTCCACCATCCAAGATAGTTTACTGAAGAGTTTTTAAAGCAAGTGGACAAAACAAAAACTTTGTTTTTTAATTTCAAAGAGGGAAGCCAAAACAAAAGCACTTAGGAAACCATTTCAGAAATTGAGAAAATAAAATGGTTATGAAAAAATGTGGGCAGGAGTCAAGGTGGTCGTAAATGTTTGAATTTGGATTTATTTCTTTGTACATAATTCCAACAGGTTTCACTGGTGTGGAATATGCAAGAATGGAATCAATGATGAAATTCAGATTTAAAGCTTTGATATTTGGGAGAAGGCCTTTTGAGGCAGTAAGAGATTCTAAAAAAGGAACGAATGCCAGATGGGAAAATGAACCATGCGTGCATGTGGTGAGTAATGTCTCTGTGAGAAGCAAGAAATGTAGACAGTGGTCTAGCTGAAAGTTTCAGAGAAAGCTCAAAGGAAGGCCTAATGTGCTTCAAATAACTATATTCTGAAGAAGTATTTAAATGAATAGCCAAGTATTAAAAAAGAATAACAAAAAAACCTCATATAGTTTGAAATACCAAAATATCTTATAAAAATCTCATGATAGAATCTTAAATTGAATTTTCATAGTTCAAATCAAGCTGTAACTCAAATAGTAATATAAGACAGGTTATCCAACAAAGTTGTATCTGGTAGGAAACATTTAGCTACAAGTGTTTTTATTTTAAAATGTAGAAAAATTAAATAAGTGAGCTAAACAATCAAATTTATGAAGCTTTAACTTTTGACTTTTATTAGTGTATGTTTGTGATTGATAATAGTTACATTCATATTGGGGAATTGGTACACATATACATCATATCTTGATTGTCTTTGATATATTTACTGCATATACACTTTCTTCTCTTCTCCTGATCCCCTGCCTGGTCTCCAAAAAGTCCCTATTTTCTACCAATTCTCCTTTGTTTTAGTCCTTAATTTATATTTTGTGTCTTTCATATAAGAGAAATCCTGCAACATTTAACTTTCTGGATCTGAATTATTTCACTTAATATTATGATCTCAAAATCAGTCCATTTTCTTGGAAATGATATGATTTCATTGCTACTTATTTCCACTTTTTATGTATACCGTGTTTTATGTATCCATTGGCCTGCTAATGGGCATCTAAGCTGCTTTCAGAGCTTAGCTCTTGTGAATCACATTGTTATAAACACAGGCCTGCAGGGATCACTGCGGTGGAATGTCTTTATCTCTTGGGAATATACCCAGGACAGGTATAGCTAGTCAAATGGAATTTCCAGTTTTAGTTTATCAAGGAATCTCCGTATTGATCCCACTGTGGATGGACTAGTTCACATTTCCACCAAAAAATGTATTTCTTCACATTCTCACTGACACTTTTTGTTCGTTTATTTTTGTGTTCTTGATGCTGGCCATTCTGACTAAATTAGATGAAACCTCAGAGTTGTTTTTGATTTGCATTTCCCTAATGACTAAAAATAGTGAACATTTTTTCATGTATTGGTCACTTGTACTTCTTTAGAAAAACATCTATTTGGTTCTTTAGCCTGTTTTTTATTGGCAGGGGATTTTTTAACTTCTTAATGTATCCTAGAAATTAGTCCACCATCAAAAGAGTAGCTGGCAAAGTTCTTTACCTCTGCTGCAGGTTGTCTCTTCCCTCTGTGGATAGTTTCTTCTGCTCTCCAGAAGCTTTCAAACTTGATACAATCCCATTTGTTGGTGTTTTATACCCTTTCTTGTGCTATTTGTGTTGTATTCAGGAAGTCTTGATCCATGCTTATGAATCCAAGAGTTTCCCCTATGTTATCTTCCAGAAATTTCAAGGTTTCTGTTTTATATCTAGGTGTCTGGTTTGATTTTAATATAAGGTGAGAAATATGGGTCTAGCTTTATTCTTCTCTATGTGAATAACTACTTTTTCTAGTACCACTTTTTAGAGAGGCCATTTTCTCTTATAATGTGTGATATACTTGTAAATCTTGTTAAGGGTGATATACTTGGTTCTTACGGTATGCGAATATTCACTTTTTCTTTCACTCTGTTATTGTTGATGATTTCCTTGCTATTGCTGGGGTGGCTAGTTGTTGCTATTAACTGGTTTTTATTGTACGGCAACACTCAGTTTCTCTTTCTGTTACCAACAATACTGTGGTTCACCTTAAGAAAGCTGGGTGCTGCAGCAATTATACAGCACCATCTCCTTCCCAAATTAACAGGGCTGGTTAAATTTTGAAACAGAGACAAAGGACTATAGTTAGTCATGTCAAACGTACCTCACTGAAAACAAACATTAACTAAAGAGATATCCATTTTCTCAACAAAGTCTTTCCTCTATAATTGACCCTCAGCTCTAAGCACATATAAAAAAAAATCAAACCAAACCAAAACAACAGCAAAACAATACAAACATGAGAAAGCAAGGAAACAGTATCTCCTAAAGCTTGTCCATGGGAAGTCAATAGTGAAGAAATCAAAAGACAAATAGGTGAAATATACAAAGTGATAAAGGACAAAAAAGTTCACTAATGTGATCAGTGGACCCAAAGACAATATAACTAAACAGATAATGGACTTTGATAAAATGATGAGTAAAGTTATGCAAGATTCTAATATAAACAGTAAAATGTACAAAACAAGAACAATCAGCTTAGAAAAGAATTAGAGTCAATATACCAAACAAAATCCATGAGATGAAAATTTCTATTTAAAGTATGGGCAACAGAAATGATAAATGTGAGGAGAATGTATCAGAAATAGAAGATAAAACTGATGCAGGGGACCATATGCTCACAGACACCTCAAAAATAACAAGAGCTCTTGAAAAATGGATGCAACAACTGTTACATAAAGATTGAACTCAGATTAATTGCAATTAGTGAAAAATCAGAAGGCAGCACAAATGGCGTAAATCACCAGTTTAAAGAAATAGAAGCCAAAACTTTCCAAGTATGGAAGAAGAATTTAGCATGCAAATAAATGAGGCATATAGAACCCAAGCACCCATGAAAAGAAAAGAATTTTTCCATCATACTTCATAGTCAAAATCCCAGAAATTCACTACTATGATAAAATCTTAATAGCTGTTAGAGAAAAGCAATTAATCATATAGTGGTAAATAGCAAACTTCTCAACACAAACCTTGAAGGCCAAGAGAACTTAGAGTGAAGTGTTTCAAGCCATAGAATAAAATTACTTCCAAAGCAGACTTACATATCATGGAAAAATAACTTTCTAGATTGATGGAGAAATCAAGTCTTTCCATGAAAAAGAGCACCTTAAGAAACTCATAGCTGTCAAACCAGCAACCCTTAAAATTCTCAACAATAAACTAGAAAGAGAAAAACAAAGCCAATGATTTCAAAAATCTAGTGGGATAAATATATCAAGTATGATAAACAACTCAGCAGAAAGGGAAAAAAAAAGGACAGATAGATATGGTGAACAGGAAAATAATATAATGACAGGAATAGGTAAGTACTTGTCAGTAATAATGTGAAAGGTGTCAGCTCCCTAATCAAAAGGCAGAGGTTTGCAGTTTGGATTAGAAAACAAAATTCAATGGTAAATATAAGAAGGACATTCAATCCAAAAAAAAAAGAAATTCATGGACTAAAGATTAAAGAACAGGAAAGATATCCATGCAGGGGGTTGGGGATTTAGCTCAAGTGGTAGAGCATTGCCTAGCAAGCATGAGGCCCTGAGTTCTATCCCCAGGACCCCCCCCCAAAAACCAACCCAAAACAACAACAGCAACAACAACAACAAGAAGATATCCATGCAACAGGTACCTGATACAAATAGTAGGTACTTTCTTATTTTTAAACAAAAATTCCAATTTTAGTATCAGACAAACTAATCAGAAGGAATAAATAAGGTTACTATATATTAGTTAAGAGAACAATTCAACAGGAAGAGGTGACTATTATAAATATATATATATGCATGCACTAGACACTAATGCACACATCTTCATAAAACAAACACAGTTGTTATACAAAATCAGGTAAACATTAGCACAGCCATAATGGGGGAATATTAATAACCCACAATCATCAGTAGGTAGATCAACTAAACAGAAGATAAACCAAGAAATATCAAACTTTAAACATATCTTTTAACAAAAGGACTTAATGGATATATACAATATAGCATTCCACCTAGTGACAACAAAATACACGTTCTTCTCAGCAGCACATGGAATTTTATCCAAAATAGACCACATACTGTCCCATAAAACATGCTCAAGTAAATACGAAGAATTTAAATTATCCCATGCATATTATCAGATCGTAGTGCAATAAAAGTAGAAATCAGTGGCAAAAGATTGACAGAAAATATACAAACACATAGTGATTGAACAATATGCTATTTAATAATCAATCAGTCACAGAAGAAATCAAGAAAGAAATTAGAGCCTACTAATAGAGGATAATCACAGTATACCATACCAGAACATAAAGAAAGCAGTCCTAAGAGGGAAGTGCGTAGCTGTGAATGCCCACCTCAGAAAGGAGCTCAATAAATAACCTAATGATCCACTGCAAGGATCTAGAAAAATCAGTCTAAATCCAGACTACTACAAAGAATAAAATGATAATGATAAGAGCAGAAATCAATAAAATTGAGACTAAAAGAATACAAAGAATCAATGAATTGTAGAGCTGGATCTTTGAAAGAATAACCAAATAGACAAACCCCTAGATAATCATAAACAAAAGAGAAGACTCATATCAATACAAATACAGATTAAAAAGATAAAATCAAAATTTACACTGTTGAAATCCAAATTATTAATAACTGCTTTAAAAACCTGCACTCCTATAAATTGAAGAATCCAGAAAAATGGATAGATTGTTAGCTATATATGAATTACAAAGCTGTACTAATAAGACATAAAAGCATGAATAATCAATAATGGGCAGTGAAATTAAGACAGTATTTTTTAAAAAAAATCTACAATTATAAAAGCCCAGTGCCAAATGATGCACCACTGAGTTCTATAAAAGCTTCAGGGAAGATCTAATGCCAGTACTTCCCAAACGTTTTACTGAAATTAAAAAGGAAGAAGTACTCCTTAAATCATCCCTAGAAGCTAACATAATCTTGATGCTAAAACCAGAGAAGGGCTCAATGGAAAAAGGAAAATTACAAGCCAATTTCTTTAATGAACATAGGTGCAAAGATTGCCAAAATGATATGTGGCAAACAGAATGCAACTAGTCATTAAAAATATCACACATCATGAACAAGTAGGCTTCATGCCAGGGATACAAGGGAAGTTCAACATACACAAATCAATAAATAATAATTCCATATTGATAACACATCACATAAAAAGAAGCAAGGACAAAAATCACATGATCATTTCAATTAGTGCAGAAAAAGTATTTGATAGAATCTAACATTTGTCCATGATAAAAACTAATGAAAATCTTTATAGAAGGACATTATCTCAATCTGATAAAAGTCATTTATCACAAAGCTACGGCCCACTGCCAACACCATATTAAATGAGGAAAAACTGAAAGCTTTTCCTCTAAAATCAGAAACAGTACAAGAATGTCCACTGTCACCACTCATGTTCAATATAGTACTCGAAATTTAGCCAGAGCAAACAGGTAAGAGAAAGAGATAAAAGGAACATATTTCAGTAACTAAAAATTTGAACTATTCATAGTCATAGGGAACATTGTCCTTTACATATTACAACAGAAAAAAAATTCAGCATAAGTTTACTTGAACTAATAAACAAATTCAGCAAAGTAGCAGAATGAAAAACTAACACATAAAAATCAACAGCATTTTTGTACATCAATGAAGAAGCCATCAAAAAAAAAAAAAACTTGGAAAACAATAACATTCACAATAGTGTCAAGAAAAATTAAATACATAGGAGTTATCCTGACAAAGGCAGTGAAAGACTTCTAGAATGAAAGCTATAGCATTGTGATAAAGGAGATCAAAAAGGATATCATAAAATAAAAAGACATCTCCTGTTCCTGGATAGGCAGAAACAATATTATCAAGATGGCTATCTTTTCAACACTGACATACAGATTTAATACAATTCTAATCAAAGCACCAGCAGCATTCCCCACAGGACTGGAGAAAACTATCCTAAAATTCATAAAGGCAGAAGTGACCCAGAATAGCAGAATCAATCCAGGGCAACAAGAGCAAAGTATGAGGCATCACAATACCAGATTTCAAGTTCTATTACAAAGCCTCAGTGTTAAAAATAGGATACTACTGGCACAAAAACAGACATGTGGGTATGGAACAGAACGGAGGATGCAGAAACAACTCCAATCACCTTCGGCCATCTGATGTTTGACAAGGGGGTAGAACACACACTCACTGGATGAGTGATAGCCTCTTTAACAAATGGTGCTGAAAAAACACATCCAGAAAACTGAATCTAAACCCATATCTCCCATGAAATAATAAACAATCAACAAAGTAAAAACACAAACTGCAGAATGGGAAAACACTTTTTCCAGCTATACTTTGAACAAAGGACTGGTCTCCTGAGTACATAAAGAACTCAAAAAAATTAGAAAGTCTTAATCAAAAGTCTTAATCCAAAAATGGGCAAATGAGTAGATATTTCTCAGTAGTAGAACAAACAGCCAATAAATACAGAAAAAATTAGATTTAACATTTCTGGTGATTAAAGGAATGCAAATAAAAACAATACTGATATTCCAACTCACTCTAGAAAGAATGGCTATTACTAAGAATCAAATAACAAGTGTTAGCAAGTTTATGAAGGAAAGAGAAAATCTGCTACACCATTCATAGCAATGAAAATTAGCAAAACCATTATAGAAATCAGTATGGGGATTCCTCAAAAACACACAAAAATTAGTAATTTCGTTGAAGTCAGCTATGCCCCATTTATATATCTTCCTGAAAGAGTCAAAGGTAGCATTTTGAAATGATACATGAATACCCACATTTATAACAGCATAACTCATAAAAGCTAAATCTTGATTGTGGGCTATATATCCATCAATAATGAACGTGTAAAGAAACTGGTATCTTAATGTATTCATTTTTTTTCTAAATGACAATATGTCTGCCTTTATTAAATAAAGTACTTATTTATTTTTTACTGACTGTCAATAAGTGTCACTGTTTCTCTGTAAAAATCGTCATGCCTTGTCAGTTTATTTCTAAAGTTCTATATTTAAAAAGAACATTTAATTGTTCTTGGTATTTAAAACTGGTTTTCTTTTAAAAATTCTTGCTGGAGTCTTCTTAATTCAATAAGTTTTTCAGAAAGCATTGTTGATTTCTTTTTGCTATCATCGTCCTTTCTGTTTTGGCCAAAAAGAAGGAATATTCTTTTTGTTTTCTCTCTTTTTCTTTCATTGAATTGCCCAGGACTTAGTCTATTCAAGATTATTTATCTTTTTCTTAGTTGTTTATTACTTGTGAATTTTTTATTGATTGATTTTGTCAATTTTATATTTTATTTCTTGCAAAGACATGTACATTGTTGTATTGCATTGCTTGCTATGTATTTTCTTTGTTCTTTAGTTCTGCTCTCAGTGCTGTGGAATGGCTATAGTATCCTTCATAATTTGGGCTGGAAAATTTACTCTTTAATATTCTTCTCTTTATTTCCTAAAGAAAGAATACTTAAATGAATTAATAATTGTCTTAAAGCATTTGACAAATATATAACACTAATAAGCTCATTAAAGCATACTTACACTTCCCTTATATCACGGAGTACCAGGTTGTTTTAGAAACGTAAGCCCTTTTAACAAGCGATGGAACAATGTTATTGACCTAGTTCAAGTTACTGCAGATGATGTAAGATACTGTAACCTGGTTCCTTTCAGAATAATGGAATGGCATAGTGCAAACCACTTTTGTAATTCAGAAACAATTGTTACAAATTAATGAGATTAGTATGTCTTTTCTAATACTGTTAATTCTTAGTTTTTCATGATATTCTAGCTTCCATAGGTTAATATTTTATATTGACCAGAAAATTAACTTTGGGGGTTTATAATAACATCTATAAATAAAGTAACTGTTGCTTTTACATTCACCCCTGGATTTTCAATGTTGCTTCCTTCTACTGATCAATAGAGAACATAAACCAAACACACAGCAGGTAAGACATAATAGCAGTAGTGTAACTATTGAGCCTATCTGTCATGTGCCAAGCTAAGGATTTTATAAAGAATATTCCTTTATTTTTTTAGGAGAATGGGTCTCACGATTGCTCAGAGTTGTTAGGAGAGTGCTAGTTCAAGTGTTCCTTCTGCGGCAAGTCCCAGGTAATTGGGGCACCATAGAGCCCAGCTGGGCGTCTTATCTAGTCCTTAACTATAAGTCTGTAAGCTGAGTTTTCTTACATTCCAATTTACAAATAAATCACTTCTCAGCCTTTTGTCTAAGACCAAGTGTTTCTACAAATAAAGACATCACGGCTTAAAAATCTCCATGGCTGTATACACAATTTGTGTTACATATAAAGATATATTATGGTTTATTACATCATATAAATTTAAGAAACGAGTTTCAGAAAGGTGTCATTTTTATTTACACTAGAGATGAGGATATTGAGTTTTTGAAAATTAAACGATATGACCAAAGTAACCCTTCCCTTTATGAAATTGATTATTACTTTACCATTTTTCCCTATCGCACATCTTCTGAGATCTCAGTGGACAGATCAAATCTTAAATTATAATTTAAATAAAAATTCTCTTAAAATGATCCTTATTATAAATAAGGTTTTGGAGACATGGGTTAAAAAAACTTTATAAAGAGATGTGATAGTAAACTGATTGTGTCAACTTGAGTAAGAAACACCCAACTAAACTGAATCAGCATAGTTCTGGGTGTGGAAGACGCACCCCAGGGGAGATTGTCTCCAGAATGGTATAAAAGAGAAATAAGGAAGGAAGGCTGCTTCTGTTTCTTCAGAGGAGCTCCAGTCTTCGCCTTGGATGTTGTCTCCCGGCTTCTAGTATGAACTTTTCATCCTTCCAGCGCATATCTTTGTCCTTCCATTGAAAACACTTTGGTCTCCTGATATGGACTTTCACAGGACACTGCAGGCCTTCAACTGGATCTTTCAAATCTCCAGCGCACAGACAGGCCCTATACACTCTTCCACACCCGAGTCTGTGGGCAGCCATTGCAAGCTGATTCTTGTAAATTTTTTATGTATTTGTATATCTTGCATTAAATTCGTGTCTCTAGTAAGCATTGACTGATACAAGAGTATTTTGGCTTTTAAACTGGTGGGTAGACAGGATTCTAAAAGATTATTTGCAATAGAGTGTACATTTAGGGGTGGTGGTGTTACAAATGAAAATAAAACAAATATGCACATAGACAAGAGAAAAATTATAAGTCTTTCAAATAATATTCAGTATTTCTCAAGTTTTAATTAAAATGCTATGGTTTGCGTCTTACATTCAAAAAATACTATCAAGATCTGATATTGTGAAAATAAAAATATAATCTAAAATTATATAACATGAGAAATTACCAAAGTAAGTGTTTGTGTTTTTCTTGTCTTATTGTTCTTAGTCTTCACTGATTTTGAAGACTGAGACGGGACAGTATTTTAACTTTTAGAGCTCAATATCAAATAATAACAATCAATGCTTTAACATTTTCAACCCATTAACTACTGCTGTAATTTACTATAATTATATAAAGGAATAATGAACTCTGAGAATTCGTTACGAAGTCCACACCCTCCCTGATCATGCTCATTTCTTTCTTTAGCAAAGTAAGCAGTGCTATAAAGCTGATAAACACTTCGTTCTTGCATCCCTTTGATTCTCGTTCAGTACATGGTGGGAGATACGGGTCTACACTCAATCTTCTGCATGGACAGAGTCAGTTTTCCCAGAACCATTTGTTAAAAGGCGATCTTTCCTCCACTGTATGTTTTGGCCTCTTTGTCAAAGATCAAATCATTTAACATGCTTGGGGGTGTTTCTTCATACTCTATTCTGCTCCATCAATCCTCATGTCTTTTGTGTGCCAGTACCATGCTGTTTTATGTCAGTAGCTTTGTAGCGTAACTTCAAGTCCATTGTGATGGCCCCTGGTTTGCTTTTGTTAACCTGCTGAAAGATAAAATTAATGGGTAAAACTCTTGAAATCATAAGGAAAAGCATTCTGAACAGAATCCTGGTTGCATAGCAAATGGTACTGAAAATCAATAAATGGAGTCATACCAAATTAAAAATCTTCTGCATAGCAAAAGAAATGAGGAACAGAGTAAAAGGAACACCTACAGAATGGAAAATATTTTGGCAGCTATTTCTCAGGCAAAGGACTAAATAATTCAAAAAATGTAGATCCTCCTCCAATAACAGAAGACCTACTCAAAAAATGGGCAAGAGAAATGAATAGATGGTTCAAAGAAGAAGTACAAATGGCCAGTAAATACATAAAGATGTACTCAGCATCACTGGCCATTAGAGAAATGCAAGTTAAAATAACACTGAGAGTCCATCATACCCCAGAAATAATGGCCATCATCAAAAAATCAAATGAAAACAAATGCCAATGACACTGCAGGGGAAAAGAACTCCTTCCTTCCACGTTGTTGTGGGAGTGTGAGCAACTACAACCAACAGGAAAATCAGAATAGAGATTCCTCAAAAAACTAAAACTAAAAATTCCATTTGACTCAGCTATTCCCCTTCTAGATGTCTTCCCCAAAGAGTTAAAGACATAATACTACAGTGATACATACACGCCTATGTTTATTGCAGCACAATTTATAATATCTAAGTCTCAGAAGTGGATTATATGTCTGTCCATGATGAATGGATAAATGAAATGTGGTATTAACATACAAGGGAGTTACTCTGCCATAAAGACATGTAAATTTCAGTCATCCTCAGGAAAATCCTGAGACCATAATGTTAAGTGAAATAAATCAGACATAGAGGCTTAAATATCACATAGTTTCTCTTATATGAGAAATTATAAATTATAATAAAGTACAAAATAAAAGAGTAGAAAAAAGATAATAGGAAGTAGGGAGATAGTTCTTTCTCAAATAGCAAGAGGATCAAGAGATGGAAGGAGGAAAAAGGGAGGGCAGGGAAATGGGATGAAAAGGGAATGAAGATGTGTTATGTACACATACCAACTCTAGAGAAGGAATGTAAGCATTATGTATTGCAAACGTACTAATATGAATAAATAAATTGGTAAAAATGTAGGAACACAGCTACTAAAAACTACTTGAAGAAAATGAAGATCATCAGTAAGATCAAAAACGCAAGTGATAACTGATTTCTTGGAAGAGGAAAAGCTATGGCATATGGTGGACTTTGTGAGTGGTGCGGAGGTAGTATCTAAAAAGTACAGCTGTAATTATTGAATTGAATCACATACACACACACACCCTGTCTCACAGCAGCTACATTTCTTTGGGTTTAACTTTTCATTGAATAAACTTTTAAAAATTGATGTTGAGTAATGCACTCATATTTTGTTCAGTTATTACTTTTAGAAAGATTTTCCTTCTTGTATATTACACGGAGAGTGTTCTCTGGGAGTTGAGGAAACAATACTATATAGAAAACATGACTGTAAGCAAACACAGGATATACATGTGTGCATATGTGTATATATTGGTATACCACATCCTTTGATTACAAATAAATTCCTTGCACTTTGAATATGTATTACTATATATACAAATGTGCTTGGCGACCCGGGACATGTTCAAGCAGAAAGAATAATGCCAATACTACATGAAAACAGTGACATCGTTTTGAAGAGAACTGAGTTCTAAGAAGATAGCTAATACAATTCTATATACCTTCCTTAGATAACTTGGAAAAGGGCTGTGCAGTATAAATAAAATAGGTGATGTATTAGTTGAATCTTTGAAACACATAAAGTAAATTTAGTGAAGAATAACCATGTTACTCACTGTATCTGATTTTACCAGTAAGGTGCCTTCTTTGTCTGATTAGCAGTCCATTATGTTTAAACAAAGCTTCCTTAGGTCTGTGAGCTGTCACCCCATCCTTCATTAAGCTTCATTCGGCATGGCCAGAGTCCTGACGGAGAAAGGAGTTGTCCTAGTGGAGCATGTATTTGCATCCCCCTGCTGACTGAATGCACTCAACATTACCTTCACTTCAATGTGCTTCAGTGGGAAGCTAACAAAATCTAAACAAAATTCAAGCCAACGCTCCAAATTTGGCGGCCAAAATTTATGATATCTTGATAGGCTTTGGGCAACTGAAGGCAATCATTCCCTGCGTGCTAAAATGTTATATGCTACGTGACCGACTAGAAAGACTATTGTGTGCTGAAGTATAGGAAAAGAATTGTTCCTAATATAAAGGCAACCTGTGTACTGGGCATGAACGAGGACATTAACTCATTCAGGTCGCCCTAAGAGAACGAGGACATTAACTCATTCAGGTCGCCCTAAGAAACAGGTTGCCCATAATAGCTGCTTATGGCTATCTTACAGTGGAAGGAAAGACACTTGAAGCTCTCCAGATAAGGTTTGCAAGAATGAATTCGATCATATGATTTCATAGAGAAGATGGAAGCTGAACAACCTCAATTGCAAAACCCCATCTGGTAATATCAACTCAATTTGCTACTTACTGCATTCACAGCTTAGCGTTTAACTCAGAACCATCAAGGAGTCAGCCAAGGAGCTGTCTGGCAATCATCCAAAGTACTTAACAAGCAGCTTTGCCAGAAAATTTAAGACATGACCAAGAGGAATAGGCCTGTTAGTGTACAGTGTATTTTCTAAGGCAATTAGATACTATGCATGTTGTATATGTATAAATATATGTGCATATCAGTGGCATACTTAAGAATATTTTGTCATTTTTAACGTAATCCCACCTCAATATTAGCAAACCACTTTCAGTAACACTCAGGAAGTGAAACAAATTATAATGGCAAGGAACAATGCAGATAGCAAAACCTTATGAGTGAATCCTAAGTATAAGAACTTTCACTACCCCCTTTTCATCAGAGTGTTTTTTTACAGGACTTCAGGCAGCCTTTTCATCATGGTGTAAAGTGCTAAACATGTCAGTCTCAATTCGAGTCTTCACCTGCATCCTCCAGTGCTCGATAACTCATCTGGAACTTAATTACTTGGAAGATCAAGTAGAAAAACACAAGGAACAGTTTCAAACACATTCTAAAATTTGGCTTCATTTTTGAGGTGATATTTTAATTCAACAGAAACTTCCCTTACAGTGTGCCGATAGTATCATTCATATGGTTCTTTTAGTGTTTCTGCCCCAGTGGTACTGTCAGGCCAGGCTGGGGTTTGTCACTGAACACAACCTACAGTGGCCCAGTCACCAAAGTGGTAACCGTGTAATCTCTTGATCATGTTCCAGCTGACTTGACTGTATTTGCCAAGACTCTGCTATTAGCAACATCCTTGTCCTTCCAAAAGAGCCATTCCACATCTGAGGACAGACATCATCAGCTAACTTGGCAAGGTCACATCTAGCCCTTTTTGCTTGAGTTTCAAATCACTTAATTAAGCCCCCACCGGGGCTCTCTTTTCCAAGTGTTATTTTGAGAATCAAATTTCATTTCTCTTGTACTTCTCAGTGTACCTGAACAATGTATTACAGGCTAAGGTTTAAACAGCTAATAAGTAACACAGGTTCACAGTTACAGACAAATGAGGCAGCTGGAAAGGAAAGTATCACTATATTATTCACAAAACTGACTTTATAATATACAGCAAATATCTGTCCGTCAAAGGCTCACTAAGATTACGTCTGTCTAAACAGATTATTTAGTCACTGATGTTGCCTGCATCAAGTAACTATAAACTTCCCTATTAGTGAAAAGTTGGAAATATGACAAATATTCAGTAAAACAGCATTTTTAGGAAATGAGGGACATGCTTTTCAAACATTTGAAAGAATGAGGCAGATAGTACAAGTATATGTGGATGCATATTTGTACATACACAAAGGAACGTATGCTTTCATTCAACACATGTATGCACGTATGTCTGTAGACAAGAGGTAACCAAATAATATGATGAATGTTTAAATAAAACAGTTTATTACAGTAAAAGACACAATGCCATTGATCTCCCTTAACTCATTTCAAAACCATCACTTAAGAGCCACTCCTGCATGTGGAAGGGAGGCTGTGACATTTTCTACTTTACTTTAGTTTCCACAGTTGCTGTTATTTCAAATCTTCTGTTCCTTCGCAGTAATCAGTTTCCGCACATGGCTTTTTACAACATGTTCTTTTCTAAGAATATATCGGTCTCCAGTGGTTTATCCTTTGAGGATTCAATGTCGTGAAATATGCCTGAGCGCTCCTTTCATGTGAAGATTTTGTCACTTCCTGCAGGACATCTCTAACCTTTCACACCCACTGTCCTCATTTATGTCACTAAATTTCCCTTTACTAAGTTTCTCTGCCTGGAATGACAGCAATATTAACATTCCCTAGTAAGCTATTTATGCTTCAGATCCACTTAAATTTGATTTGAATTCTGAAGTTATTTTCACTGTATAGTAAAAGTTTCTGCTACAATACATGAAATTCAAAGTATACATGTTCTAGCTTTATATTGCTGTGGTAAAAAAATACAACAAAGTTGGTGGCTTAAGCAATATTGTAGCTCTACAGGTCAGAAGTCTGACACAAATCTGGCTGGGGTAAAATCAAAGTATCTGTGGGGCAGGGTTCCTTTCAAACACTATAGGGGAGAAACTGTTTCCTCATTTCATTTATATGCTGGATTTTGCCAATATTCTCAGCTTATAACCCTCTTCCTCTATCTTCACAGTCAGTGATATTCCATCTCTCTGACGATTCTTCCAGTCTCATATCTCTGTCTCACCTTTCTGGGCAAGAGTATCCAGTTTTAAATAGAATTCTAGCTACTATTATATCCTTATTTAAAATTTAAAAAATTTTATTACTACATTTCTGCAAAATGCAATGATAACATTTTTTTTCTGGGGATTGGTATATGTACAGAACACATTTTAATTCTTTTTACATTCTCTACCCTCTGCTTACCCTTCTGTCTTCCTCTTAAACAAAGCCTGTGATTTCACTGGGCCCAATTAGGTGGTAGGACATACTCCCTATTTCAAGCCCTTTAAATGTTTTTGCAAAGTCACGTAATATACTGACAGGTTTTAGGGAATAGGACACTGACATTCCGTGGGCCCACTATTTTGCCTACCGCAAGAAGTAGACTCTCCATTTTGACCACGAGCAGTTTTGTTTTTAAGATGATTGAAGTACTAGAGACCTGAACTTGATTGTTTTGTTTCAAAGTACTTTTCAATAAGGTCTGTACCATGGCTTCATGGGAACTCAGGTTTCTTTCTACCATATTTCTGCTTTTACCATTTTCAAATGTACTAATGATAACTAATTTTATTTCCAGCATTTCCACGTTTGGTCTTCATAACACTTTGGTCTCTGTTGGACCATTCTTTCTCTTGAGTATACTTTTCCATAAAATTTCACATAAGTTTGTCCCTATGAGTCAAGAAAGCAATTATGTGCTCTGCTAGCTGCATGCACAGTGAACAATCATTGATGGACTTTGAAAGAAAGACGTGGTTGGTCATTGACAATGATACACCCCTGGTAGCTACTTAATTATCTGTGGGTCAAAGTAATAGCAGTGAAGTTTGTACTTTATTCAAAACTCAGGTGTATGACCCAGAAAATGAAATTTGGACTATGTTATTAGCAACTGGCGTTAAAGAAATAAACTGTGGTAACAAATAAAAGGACAGTAAGACCAGCAAAGAGAGAGCAACCTGAATTATATATTGCGGTGACAATAAACAAATGTGTGGGGGCTGGGGATTTAGCTCAGTGATTAGAGTGCTTGCCTTGTAAGCACAAGGGCCTGAGTTCGATCCCCGGTACCACCAAAACAAAACAAACAAACAAACAAACAAACAAACAAACAAAAAAAAAACTGTGTGAGGAAAGGGAATTACAGTCTAAACCACTCACCAACTTTGTTCTGACCTTGTGAAAATCAACTGACTCATTTGGATTTCTGAACCTCACTAGTAAAATGAAGGACTGGTACCCATTGAGCCTTAAAATCCTTCCAAGGCCAAGTTTTTCTAATTCTTTCATAAAAGTAGGATTTTTTTCTGCATTTGAGGAGTTAGTAGTCTACAGCCATACCACCCTGAACACGCCCAACTCATCCAAACAGTTAATAGTAGACTCTCTTCAGACACAAAAATCATTTATGCAATGCAGTGACAAGATTTGTTTTACTTTACACAAAAGGAACAATTATCAATAACACCTGTTTAAAAATAGATAGATGTTACATTTACATTCTTTGGTGTAAACTGTAGCTCTTACAATAGAAATGAAAAGTATGAAGCCTTGTAACTCAAATATTACCAGAAAAATAATACCAAAATTGAAGCACATGGCATTCATAAAAAATTTTCTGCCCATACAGGGTACAAACAAGCATTCATTACGTGCTTTTCCTGGCAATCCCTTTGATAAAGGTTTGAAGCAAAAGTTCACATTTTCTAATATTTGAATATAAAAATTGAGGAATATTTTTTTCAAGTGTGCACAGGACTAAGGAAGTTGTACCTGCATAATAGAAATCAACAGAGAAGAAGTGATGAGTTCTAAAAACATCCCAGTATGTTGAGAGTGTAACTGTGTAAGTGTAATGGGTTTTACCCTCTGCTCCAACTATTTCATGCGAGAAAGGAAATTTTATTTTCATTCCTAGGCAGAACAATGACAACAAAAAGTAAACTATGTAAAAATAGTCTAGCTTCTCTTCTACTGTATTTCTTCCCATATCAAGAGGGAGGAGTGATCCAATAGACCAGTGAATCGCGAGAGGAAATTGAAGATCATGTTCGGTCCCTCCTAGTTGCATTGTAGATGCAGAATGTCAAGGTGTTCTCTGTTTCTTCGTTCCATGACACTTGCCTCGAGGTCTTTTCCAGCCCCCAGAGAAGGCCCAAATCCTCGGCAATCATCCATCTAATGCAGAAAGGGTTGTGCGGAAGCTCAAGCTCGTGTGTCTAGAGCTAAAAGGCTACGATCTCAGTCTGCTTTATTATTTATAAGTTGGCATTTGGTCTCTATATTTTCAATGTCAGATTTCTCAATGGCTCTAATTTAGAAGAGAAAAAAAGATGACTTATTTTCACCAGAGGTCCTCGACATTAATCAACTCTCCAAAGTAAAAAAAGAAACCTGGTGGGTTTTTGTACAGGGAAAAAGCTTACTTCATATTTTCAGGCTACAAAATTTAAAAAGTAAAAAAGAAAATTTTCTAGGAATCTAAACTTCAAACGTGTTTGCAATATTTTCAAGTAGGAAACTTACCTGCTTCTTTCTGACTTCCAATTTTCTTGGAGAGTAAGCTCCAAGAGCACAGGTTGACTGTATGACTTTTATTTCATTTAAGACTCCTAGAAGAACACTTAGTCTATGACAAATGAACAAGTAATGTCAAGTCCATTTATCTCCTTCTTTTTGTCTTCCACTTTTCAAAATCCTAGAATCTTATTTTGCGTGTGAATTCTTAGAATAAATGTAGAATTAAATACTTTTATTCTAAAATTTACTGATCCAAAAAGTTCAGGGGAGGGTATGATTTCAAACTAGTAAATATTTTGGAGTAGATTTTACTGCTATGTCCTTCTATAGCCTTTGTATTTTATAGGTGAATTTATATTTTAAAATCAATTTTATTTATAATGATGCATTTATTATGCTACTGATAATTATTCAGGAGGTAGTACACTACAATAATTTATTTGTACTTATTTAAATGAATGAATAATATTAAAGAAAATGATACTTGAAAAAGAAAATGAAAATGAAATATTTGCATTAAAGTCTATTTGACAATTTAGGTTATATTTTAAAAATATTTGTTTGCATTTATGCAAGCTAGTTAAAACTATTTTTGTTAATGTAATCATATTTAAAAGGTAAAAATATAGTGTATGGGTTCATTTTTAATTCAAACGTTTGAATACAATTAGAAATTTGAAAGTGTAAGGCAAAAAGTTACCAAGAAACATCATGGATACAAGTAAAAGCATGTGTATGCTTTCAATAAATCCAAATAATAATTTTTTTCAAATATTTAATATATTGTGTTCTACTAGTTTTTGTGTCATTATCCTTTACCCCATTCATTCATCGTTTTCCTTTTTTTACCCTAAATTAGAACTTAATATTTTGAAACCAAAGGGATGTGTTTTTAGTATTAGAAGGCACAAATACAAATTTTCCAAGCTAAAAATCTGGCACAATTATTGATAAGAGATATCAATAATATGTCACGCAAGCAATATTTAAGTAAACTGAATACCCACCAAACTTGTTATGGACACTAACATGTATTTACTTTTATTTGGAGGCAGGGGGATGGTGCTGGGGATTGAACTCAGGACCTTGTGCTTGCTAGGCAAGCAATCTACCACCAAGCTAAATCCCCAGACAGAAGAGAGCAGATTTAATACAAGACATTTACAAGTTACTACATTCACACATACAAGCTAAATGCAGGAAGAGTGCAGAATGTCTATCTATGCACTGGAGCCCTGAAAGATCCAGTCAAGGGCTGGGACCCCACAGCACTGTCCTGTGTACATCTGTGTCTGCACTAAAAGGCTGGAAGAAATCTACGCTGGAACCAGGATGTGATGCTCACAGCAGAGATGAAGACCAGAGCTCCCCTGAAGCAAACAGCAGCCATCCTCAACTACAGAAAGGCCCCAAGCGCCTTCTGTGACAAGAACAGCCAAGTTACCTTCAGGAGAATCAGCTGCAACAGAGCTTCTCCTGGGAAACAGCCGGCCCCTATCTTCAGCTCCTGTTCTCCTTCATGTTGTGTTGGCAATAAACTTCAGGTGGATCCTCTATGCGGAGAACTGCACCAACTCAATGCAGCTGGGGGTTCCTGTGCAAGTGGCCCTCAGTCAGTCCACCACAGCCTCACTGGCGCTGCAGAGCAGTAGGCAGGCTGCTCATTTCTTAGCTTAGACCATGTAGGAAAAGTGGACTCTAATGCAGAGCTTGTTTCATTTGCATTCCATAAACTTTTCTCCAGAGTGATATATAGTATTACATTCAGTTGTTCATTTTCGCAATTTTAAAATCATAGTACCTTGTATATAAGCATTAGTTAAGCACAAGTACTCTGCTCATGCAGAGTTATTTAGGAAAATATAAAAATACAGATTTTGTAGAAAGTACCAAATTCCTATTCAATGTTCTCTGCTTCAATTCTTATCCCAAGGAGGAGAGTGGTGATGGCTTGTTGGGGTGAGTGTGTGCACGCACACACTCGGGGTTTTATTTTTCTGATTGCATGAATAATTTCATAATATCTTTATTTTCTCATCCATGTTGGTTGATATGAATAAGCTCAAAGGCTTTGTGTTAACCATGTAGGTGCTTGATGATTTAATCAACTTACACTGAATTTAAACTGAATAGTATGAAATCATAATGCCCTGCTGATTTCCCTAAATAATAAAAGGGTGATTTTACAAAAACGTATATCTTAAATTATTCTTTTTATAGTGTAAAAATCCACACTGCTTGAGCTGACATAATTAAATTGCCCGTGTATCTCGATGACTCTTTAATAATAAAAGGAAAGACCTGAAGCATTTAAATGATTTCACTACATTCATTGAAACAGGGTATTCAATAGTATCTACTCAAAATTACCTATTCTTTCTACTCCTGACAATAAGAATAAAGGCATTACATTTTTAGCATGATTTCAATGCATATAGTTGCTATTTTTTCCTGTTTAAAATAACACTCAGTGTTTGCTTCCAAGTATCATAATACCATAATTCTGTGGAATTACCACTTTACTACATGAAAAGTACTTCTGCCTCATCCTCACACTCACAGGTGAACATCCTTACAACAACCATCTTTTTGGTCATTTCAGTGTCCAACAGGAAGTCATCCATATTACACTTTCTGGTAGCTAAATGTTTCTTCTCTCTTAAACCAGTAATCTCACCGTATGATAAACATACGATTCCTCATTTCTTGTGTCTGGCTCCTATTTATTTTTTAACAGTTCTCTGTTCACTTTTGCTTATCCAAGTGTCCATAGAGCAACTAAACATTATAGTTAGAGGTGATGCAAGATAATTCATTCTCCTGTTCAATGATTGTTTTAAAATGTGCTGAGAGTCATATTTAGTTTATTGTTAGCTTAAATTTGAAAGAACTAAAAGAGCATCCTCTAATACTTTGCTAGAATTTATTTTTTGACATAAATTCACAAGGTTAGACTTTTTGTAGGATCTTGAAAGATACCATACACGAATTAATATCTTTTTTTTTTTAATTTAAGTAAGAGAAGGCACTTGGTATCAACTTGGTTTACATATGGTACATTAAAAGTTAGTATGCTTATTTTGAAAGTCTATAAACCTCAAATAAACCATTAGCTAGGAAAGGTATAATCATTTCTAAATTGATATAAGTGATGATTTAAAAATTAGGAGCCAGAGAGGTAAAAGCGGAGGCATTAGGTAAATGGTAGGGCAAGGTTTTCTGAAATTATTAGCCTCTTAAAAAAAAAAAAAAAAAAACACTGGGAGCAACTATCAGTATCAATTTTGAACAATGTGTAAAGAAATAATGCTTAGAACAAATCCCGAATTTGATGAACAGTAAACTACACATCACATCAAAAATGCTCGATGTAGTCTAAGTAGAATAAACTCAAAGACAGCCACAAGTAATTGCATCATAATCAAGCCCTCAAAAGCAAATAAAGAATCTTGAAAACAGCGTGAAAGAAAGAAATCATCATACACAGGATCCTTGATAACAATAACACTTGACTTCACCTCAGAAAACATGGTGGTAGTGAAGTGACATCTCAAAGTTTTGAAAGAAATAAAATGAACTGTCTTCCAGGAATTCTAATAAATAGATAGTCACCTCCTAGTCCACATGAATTCTGGAAACTGACCGCCCAGGAGTATGTCACTGTGTAAGTTTGCAAAGTAAGAAGAAACTACTGGGAATGGAAGGAGAGGAACTGCCAAGATACTGTATCTAAGGAGAGGAAGGAAACTCAGTCTGAGCACCTCAAAATTCAAGCCAGCAATGTTTGAACTCAAAGGAGAAGCAACAGAAGTAAAGTATCTATGAGATTATGCCACAGAGCACAACCAGGACACAGCTTGCTTCTGTATGACAAAATGGCATAGAATAAAAAACCTCAGAGTTTAGAAATTCAGAAATAATTAAAAAACAAAACAAAATTATTGCAGATGTGAAGAGTGACTTAAAAGATACTCAAGACAAATAAACACAATAGTCATTGTCGTACAAGAAATAAAATTTAAAAACAATGTCAATAATTTTGAGAAAAACTTTCAAATATTAAACCTTGACAAGACAGAAGTCCTTGAAGAAGAAAACAAAGCAAGGGAATGGATGTAAAAGTTAAATACTATAATTAAAATAAAAACTTTCCTATGCAAAATTTTTAAATGATTCAAAACTACACGTTAAATAAAGGCACTTGTATACTAAGAGTATTGATCTAGAATGAAGAAAAGCAAAATGTATTCAAAAACTATTACTGAACCTTAAAGGCAAGAAAATTATTCTTCAACATTCAGGAAAAAAGATAGTGACTTATAAGAAAAATTAAAGTTAGATTATCATAATATTTTTCAACAGAAATGTTTATGTCAGCAAAAAAAAAAAAAAAGACACGTACAAGAAACTTAGTAAAAGATCATGCAATCTAATGATTTTATACCCAGGAAAATGACTTTCAAGTATAAAGACACAGGTGAAAGCTTATGAACTTGGAAGAACTTGGGAGCTTTTGTTCCTATGAATCTTCTCGAGGAATATACCAGAGAGATTAATATAAGGGTAGGTGATGAGCATTAAAAATATAGTTATTTGTAGAACTGAGACTAAGAGTGGAAAATAGTGAGCGTACTTCAATTACTTAAAAAATGAAAGAATAAGCACAGAAAAATGTCAAATGCTTACAAATGACTGGAGCCCTGGAGGAGCTGCCCACTCTACATAATCACAACCCTAAATATTCACAGCGGTTGGAATTATGGTGACTGATGAGTGAGGAATGATATTTTGAGGACGATGGTAATTCATTTGTTCACTAAATAATTTTTTTGATTTAGTTTATATTCAATAAACATCTATTGAACAATCGTTGTATGGAATACACTGTTCTAACTTTCATCTTTATACTGATAAATATGATTAACGCAAAGATATTGCCTGCCATCTGAAGAAGTTTAAAACTTTGACCATCACAACCGCTCAAAAACGCCAGTGGCATTAATGGCATTAACGTGGTTTCCTTTTATTTAGTGAAGAGATTTCCGCTTCCCTTGTGTCAAAGGAGGTAAGCTAGAAGTACATAAGGCAGGGTCTTGTTAGAGCTAACAAGCGTTACTAATAGCCATTTGTCACCGGGCTAAATCATCTATGATGAAAAATGTTCAGGGAATCAAATAATTCAATTTATAAAACATATTGCTGATTAGCATAGTTTCCTGTCCTAAAGACACATTTTATCATTAACTTTCCATGTTTTTTTAATCTTCACTAAGAGTAAAAATAGTAACATAAAATGTATCAGAAATTCATTAAAATTGATTTGTTCCATAGAATTGTGTATGTGTAATACTTTCCAAGGGAACAGAAAGACCACCATATTGAGTTAGAAATCATTTCTGAAAGTAGACTTGCAGTTGGGGCTTGATGAGTAAATAGGAGTTTTAGTGGCTAAAACAGGAATTAAACAGAGCATAGAGCATTTGCTGAAGATGGATGAGAAGTAGAGGCAGTATTTATGCTATAAATACTACAGTTTTAATTTGATCTTTATTAATCCTCATAGAGCTGCTTTGAAAATGCATATTTTAGCAAAGCTGCATTTATTCAGCCCTCATACAAAACGAGGGCATTTATATATCATTCCTCAGACAAATGCTGTTCCTTCCACTGCCTTTCGGCAAGCAGGTTATTGTCAGGTCGTAGCTATAGGTATTATAAAACCAACATTTTGTGATTCTGAAAAAGGGTAGACGTTTAAATTATATCTTTTGAGTTTTTGTTATTCTATGATAACATTTTTTAAAATCATGATCCTCTTGGAATATAATTATTTGTGAATAAAACAGAAAAAATAATGGCGCTAATATGCTAATGAGTTCATTTATAAGTTAACTCTAAATAAATGATACATTAAATAAGTGAAATATGTGCATAATGAGTAGCAACACTTTGAAGAGTGAGGGAGAAATAAGATTCAAAATAGAAGTTAGTCTGTGGAAAATTGTTTCCAAATATGAGATGTGGAAATTTTTAAGGGTAGAATGTTGTTTTCATTAATGTTTAGTGAAAACAGAAACGTCTTCCTGTTAGACAAGCATTTGACAATGCTGCATGCAAAATTATAAATGCAGCTAAACTGATAAATCATTTGATGGGATGAGCATGAAATACAATTTACCTTTAAGTTTGCATTTATAGGCAGAAACTTATAGCATTATTAAACATAGGAAGTCGAACTCTGTCAGAAGTCACATATTTTATGCACCCCCATGAAATACTAACATCAATAAAATAAGATAAAATTCATGATGCTCCCCTAAAATAAACATCATTGACAAACTGGCTAATGTATGTCATCTATTCAAAAAGTACCTCTAACTATCTCTACATGAAAATAGAGATGCCTGAAATTTAAATGCCATATGTGAAAGAATAATTATGAAAATGATTCCAAATTCCAGAGATTATTCTGGAAGTTCATTAATAAATTTAACATTTTATAGCATTTAGAAAATTAGTTAAAGAGCTGAAAATTCACAGATTTTATTTCCAAACTAAAAATAATTTGAAACTTTCCATCAATTGTTGTGAAGAAGAGTGAATGATCACTTTGTTCTTTTTAAAAATATAAGAAAATCATCATAGGAGAAATCTTCCACAGGAGAATGTTATCAATATGCACAAAGCCAAAATTCACAGGGAAAAAATACTATAAAAGTGTGTTAGGCAGATATTTAGCAAAATAGTTTTTTTTTTTTTATTTTACAATGCTTGTGTATTTGTCAGCTATTAAAATTTTATATCGTCTTATGACTTTTTCTATTGCAAATAAATATTCATACTTGCACATTATTTTCAAAAATTTACATTTTACTTCTTGAAGTGTTCCATCTAAATTGGCAAGGCTGGGGGAAGTATAAATTAGGGAATCACCAGGATAAGTATTTTTCCCAAATTTGAATGGGACCATGAGGAAATAAAGATAAGCAGTCCAAGGACAGTGTGCTGGGCCACTCACCCTTTAAAGGTGAAGACAAAAGTGGGAAACTAAGAAGCATGAGTGAAAACAAGCAGTCAGTGGGGTTTCAGGAAATAACCAGTGTGATGCCTTGATGGCATCACATACCACACATACCTGAGAAGGTATATAAAGGATTACTTATTACTCCTATAACAAGATGTCTGAGTAGACCAGAGTCAGCCCCCCAAACTAATCCCAAATGGCCTGCAATGGCAGAGAAGAAAACTGATTTGGGTTTTATTGTGACAGCCAGTGTGGTGAGTCTGGGGCAACCTTAGGCTCCCAAGACAGGAAGCTCCCATTACTCCTACAAGGGCCAAAGACGGTAGCATACGGGCTTTCTCCTCGGCTTGCCTGGATGTGGGAAAGAAGGGCTGAGCCTTAAAAACCATCAACAAACATGAAAATATGCAGTCAAAATTTTTATTGAAACAAAATTTTTATCTGCCAAGAGTAGGTTCAAGGCAGCGCAAAAATCCAATGAGAAAATTTGGAAATAGTGGCAGTTAATTTGAGATTTTTCTGTAAAAGGAAAGAGAAAAAGGTTGGAAAAAGTTTTAAGACGGAAGAAATAGCAATATACGCATAGGGATTGTTAGAATGCAACAGTTCCAAGCAGGGGAGAGATTAGAGTTTCCTGAATAGGCAGAAGAGATCTGAGTTCCGCCGCAACAGGCCAGAAGGCGGAGTAGGGAGCAACGGGGAGGGGAGTCACTAGTGACAGCTGAGGGATGTGTCCTTGCTCTCTGCACTTTTCTCAGGGAAATAAGAAATGAGGTCATCACCTGAAAATAAGAAGAAGGGGTAAATGTCAAAATTTTTAGGACAGAAGGAAGAGTGAGTAATAGGCATGTCCCTTAGGCGATGGCTACCTTGGAATTCACCCAGCTAGTAAAAGCAGTGACTCCACACTTGAAATGTCCTGTCCCAAATATTTCTAAACTCCGAGATATACTCTAAGAATAGCTGGTCTTTATTGAGTAAATTCCAAAATCAGATATTAAAAAGTAGAAAGGACTAATTGTATGTTTTTAAAAACTTCCTTTTAAAGAAGAAAATTTATTTCCCTTTGTAAATATAAAGAAATCCCAGCAGATTTTATGTGAGATTTGACTAATTTTACCTAGATTGATTCCTGTGAGGAGAAATGCATGGAATATTTAAATGCTAGGTGTCAAGGTCACCACTTAGCATTCTTGTTTTATGGAGAGGTGCTCCATTTGATATTTCTAATTTACATGTTTGTTAACCTCCAGACAAAAATGAGATTTAGACAAGAACATCTTCCACTTTATGCAGATTTAGAAGGTTTATTCTTTCATATAGGATCTCTACCCTATAAGTGTTGTGGTTTATAGTCTCAAAGTAATATAAAAGTATAAACGCAGAAGTGCATGCACATACATTTAAATATCCACCATAACCCCAGATGGAAGAAACAGGCAGGATTTGCACATTTGTGAATGCTAGAAGCATCCTGTATAGCAGATACCAAGAAGTCATAAATTTATAATATGAAGTCATTGTGGCTTCAGGGATAAATATTCAGTACCTGGTATTACCTGATAAAGTCATACATATGAATTGCTCCATTTTATGTGATAATTACTGAATCTAGCTTTAGCATCTGCTTTTACCAGATAAACTGAATTTATTATTTTGAATAAGGCAGCCACAATCCTTCATAGCCTTGTGAAGAATCAGCAAATAAAGGAGTCACAAGAAAGAGGAAAGGTGAGTATGAAATTTTATTACTCCATGTAAATTCTGTATAAAATGACAACCATCAGTTTTACATAAATTTTTAGAAATTATCAAGTACATGTTTGAACTCTGTATTCTCCAAGAATGTTAAAATAAAGTTCAATTGAAAGACATCTGAAGGATTTCTATACAATTCGTTTTTGTGCTTCAATTTTAAAGTGAGTTTCAAAATAGTATTTCAAAATAGTTGTGCATCTTCTCTCTATACAAACAAATAACTGAGTGTGCTTCTTATTTTTTTGTTCAACTGCCTCCCATCTAAAAGCAAGTGATAAGCTGAGAAATATATTTTAGTAATGAAAGAGATAAGCCAAAGAATAATGTAGGCAGTTGTTAAAAGGTACAAATGTAATAAATCCATCTTCATATCTACTGAGTTTCTCTGCTTAGAATGATCAGCTTTAAGTTGCCTCTTCAAGCTGTCATATCATAAACACCACATTGTTTATCCTTGATTTAGTTCAAGAGCTCAGACTTACTTCCAATACTTAAAATATTTCGAATGCAAAGAATAGCTCCTTACTGGCTAGCCCAACTAACTTTCAAAATAAATCCCTAGGTTTAATAGAATTTCTTATTGCTTTTCAATGCTACTAAATAAAATGTAAAAGAAAAATAAGCACATAAAAGATAACATTAAAATAATAGAGAAAAAATAGAGATGAGAATTTAATCTTGAATTAAAGTTGCTTATTTTAACATTCAGTATGGAGAATTAAATAAAAAATAATAAATTTTGTACATAAAAGAAAATATCTAAACACTAGACACAAAGTTTAACAGGAAACTAGAAAGCAATTGGAAATATGAATGTTCACTAAAACATATAATTAACCTTAATATATAAAGAATACTTAAGTATCATTAAGGAAAAAAGCAAACACACAAAAATGAGTAAAGTGAATGAGAAAAGAAAAACATCTCCAAAGAATAAATCTCTAATGAATATTAAAATATTCAACCTTTAATTCATCATGGGCATAAAATTTTAAGCAAGAATACAGTAAATGTTTCTAACTTACTTATTAGGTAATCATTTTAAAAGTGAAAAAATTAAACTGCCCAATATTCACTTGGCATCCAGTCACTTATTATTAGTGGAAGTGTATAAGTATCAAATTTTTCAGAAAGACAATTTGTCAACAAGTCTAAAAATGTTATCTTTTGGTATAATGATTATATTGTTAAGTGTAGTTTCAGGGGATAATCAAAGGTGTATATACTGATATTATCTTCTGGTATTTTTAAAAATCTAAGTGGGAAGATAACTCTTCTGTCAATGTCACTTGCTTTCTTCCTTCTTTTTACCGTTTCTCCCCACATACATATTTGTACACACGCACTGTGTATGTGTGTGTGTGTTTCCGCCTTTCTCTTTATTCACTGACATGAATATACAACTGATCATGATAAATGTATGTAATAATGTTAAAATCCATCAGGATGATTAAGGGCTATATATCAGAATTTAGGAAAGGAACATTGGCCCTTGAGTTGTGGAGTTTTGTAAACTGCATGACTATGAATAACACAAGTTAATTGCTAGCCTGACCAAATTTAGGACTGGCTTTACACTGAAAGCTTTAGGACACGGAGGAAGTTTGGCTCCCGTGCCTGTTGCCACACGTTAGCAGTCATGGTTGGAGTAACACCCGCCCCTTTCCTGGACTTTCCAGGGCCAGTAATTTAGCCCAAATTACAGCTATAGGGTAACATGGACAAACTGCCCCCTAAGTGTTCTAACAGGATCGATCGTCTCTTGCATTTGACTTTTCTTGATTTCTGTAATAAACGTTTGATTTCACAAGTATTCCCATCAGCAAGACGGAAACATCTTTCACAGGGGCCTGTTCTCACGTGTGTTTCTGTATTCATTTATTGATAACTTAGCCAATAGTTTTCAGTCAATCACCTCAGATGGAATGAGTGCACTCTGAATAATGACCTACTCTGTCAGCAAGCACTATCATCACAACTCATTACACATGCAAGGTTAGTTCCTGGCATTAAAATAAAAACATAGGAGGATGTGTTGATTGGTGCACAGAAAAATAAAAGCTATGGTTAATACTTGCAGCTCTACCAATAATATGGAGTAACAACATACGTGATACCATGTAGTACTGTGACTACTATTCTACAGGGGTGTTTCTTTTTCACATCAAAGCCAAAGGATGCTCAGAAGAATTTGGAAGGGGTCTTTTGTAGCCAGGGTTTGCAAGGGAATACATTTAATACATTTAATACAGGTCACATAAATTTATAGGATTATCTTTATAATATTTACCCAAAAAGTCAAATGCAGGAGTGCAAGAGATCTGTTGGTGTGCTAGAGATCCAAGGAATCCAGCCAAGGGCCTGGATCCTGCGGAAACGTTTGTCACCAGTCAGGCTATGGCAATGTCTCATGCAAGTCCGTATCAGGGATGTCACCCAAAAGGCACAAAGGCCAGTGGTGGAAGCTAGGGAGTCTGTGTCAGCAGGGAGAAAGGTCTGCACTAGAAGGCTAAGGGCTCTGCCTTCAGCCAGGAAGTGACCCTCAAAACAAAGGCGAAGACCAGAGCTCTCCAGAAAAGAACAGCAGCCATCCCAGGCGACAGTGAGGACCTGAACTCTGAAGATGGGAACAGCCAAGTTTGTATCAGGAAAACTAGTCACAACAAAACTTCTCCTGGGAAATGAGCAGCATGCCACCCCGTTCTCCTTCATGCCCTTCTGGCAACAATCCTCAGGTGAGTCTTCTACACCCAGAACCACGCTGTCTCAGTTCGACCCTGGGTATTTCCACTTAAATTGACCATTAACTAAACCACCACAGCGTGTCTGATTACTTGGAGTGGCTGAAGTTTGCAAGTCTCTCTCAGATCTCCAAATTCTAGGAAATTCTTGTTGCCATATACTATGGGAGGTCTGTCCAACAGGGTCTGCTCAGCTTGGAGATACGGTATCTATTGTTGCATAGATGTAGAAGCAACACTGACATTTCTAACGATGTCAAGATGCTTATGACTGTCCTTTGCCTTAGCACCTAACACAAATATAGTATTTTGAAATGTTCATAGGAAAATGCAATCTCTAAGAATATGGACTAACAAATCCAAAGCTGCCTGAATTAAAAACTCTTGTAACTATTCAGATGCAGAGTAATTAATATATACAACTCTCACAGCCAGACTCTTCTGGTCTCTGGAAAATATTTATTTCTGGAAGTATCAAAGTTTCTGGCCCATACCTGGATGATCATATTGACAGATACCCAGAATTTATAGTCACGTCCTCACTCACATGGTCCTGTTGCAGTTGGAGTTCCTTTAGTTTGCATGCACAGCAGAGAGATGGCAATGAGTGTACCACCCATGAGTCAGAATGTCTGTACTGAGACAGGGTAGCCTCAAGGAGTGGAGTTCCAAACTGGAGCCACAATGGACAACAAGGAAAAAGCAATGCCTTCAAGTTAATGTCAGCTACTGTTTGACACATGATAATATCCAGTATTCTGAAGTGCCCGAGAGAATTGAACTTGAAAAAATATAAAAGGAAAAGTGGGGCTCATCATATATTTCTACCACTCAAGAGTTCTACTATTCACAAGATATAAAATCACTATTCACAAATCATACTGATATAAAAAGATTAAACAACTTTAAAAAAAAAAGACAACTGTCTCTTGCAGAATTTCAAACAATTTGTATAGATACTCTGCTGCCAATGAGAGACAGTTCAACTCTCTGGTATAAACTAAACAGAATGACTCCCTTCCGAAGAGCAGAGTATGGGAAAGTGGAGAGGAAAAACTGTGGGAGAAGGGGAAACCTGATTAGCACTCCCTCCACCAGGCGATCAGTGGTCATGTCATCAGTGATTAGTCATAGTGACTGGTGTGTGCCATTTGTATGATGTAAAGAGTGTGTAATTTTATCTCTGTGATCTTTCTCCCCAACACTCAAAACTCCATTCTAAAAAAAAAAAAACAACAACAACAACAACAAAAAAAACCCCACCATACCATGCATTCAATAGAGCAACATATCACAAAACACCTGACCAGTGGTCTTCAAAATTGTCAAGGGTTTTAGAAAGACAAATGTAAGAAATTGTCATAGCCAAAAGAGTCTAAGGACACACGACACCTAAATGTAATGCATGTAGTGTGGTACCCAGGCTGAGATCTGGAAAAAATAAATGAGATAGTAGGTAAAAACTAGAGAAATCTGAACACAAGTGTGGGTTTCACTTAATAAAACGACGTTTGACTATTGGTTCACTAATTATAATAAATATGCCATATAAATTTAAGATGCTAATAATAGTACAACTAGAGATGGTATTTATGGAACAGATATGTACTATTACCATAATTTTTCTGTAAATTTAAATATATCCTAAAACTTAAAAGTTCTTAAAAAGAAAAAAAAAATCAGCTAACTGAATACAGTGGTTCTTTGGTTTATGAAATTAGTTTTTTGTTTGTTTTCAGTTTTTTAACACAATAAAAATTTATTTTGCCTCTGTACCAAGTCAGTGTGGGTTCAAATGACTCCACAGGAAAGTGACTTTTGTGTAATAGCTCAAAAGTCGTGTTATTTTCCTCTTATGGCACCCCCATTTTAGCATACACTTCCATGACTGTTCTGGCACAAGAATAAAGCTTTAAGGTACCATGTCCCTGCTAGTCATGTGCCTTATCTCTTGAAGTCACAATGCACTGGCAAAGTAGTCACAAGACCCTACCCAATTGCAAGGAAAGATCAGACATAAAGTTTTCCACGTATCCAGGAAAGGAACAAATAGAAAATATTGTTGACTACAGGTGTTAATTACCATAGCCACTTACCAGCTACTTGGTCTTGGGCAAGTTACTTAGTTCTATGATCCTCAGTTCCCTTATCTGTAAAATATGAAAAGCAATAGTATCTTCACAATAGTTTGTCGTGAACATTACATGTGATAAAACAGATGAAGTGTTCGGTCAGTGTCTGACAAGTGTAGGAGAAATGGCAGGCACCACCAGCAAATACAACAATGTTAACACTCTTTTTACTCGGTTAAATAAGAGGGAGAAGAGATTGGCAGGGACTGGAAGGAGAAAAGACGAAGTACTCTAAAATCCATCATTAGGCATCCCAAGAAGGCCAGGTCCTAAAAAACAGGTGTGGATGGTCATCCTTTAGGCTCATGATCACATCAATGGTTGTAGCACCTGGTCATGACAGACAAGCATGAGTGATTTTTTTGTCTGTCGTCTGCCTGTTGTATCAGGCAGGATCCTTGTAGGAACCAAATGGCAGGTGAACTTCGAGACTTCCTGATAACAAAACTATTGAATTACATGTTGCTAGTATTAAGCGAACCAGTGGGGACCACTGAGTCATCTAGGTAGGCACCATCAGGGTCTGAATACTTCCTTCAGACCTGAGTGAGCAGAAGGGGGAAATGATGTTTTGGGGAACTGCCCAGTGAAAGCACAAGTCAGAGTCACCATTGCCAGAACTGTGACAAATCAGGGAGGAAACAGGAGAAATCAATATTGCTTTCCCCCCTCCTCTCCTTGTCACCCCGGTGATGTCACCACACACTGGCTGAACCCAGCTGAAAGCCACAGGACTGAGGACTGTGCATCAGCCAATGTGGTCAACTTGCACACAAGCTTAGTTGTTTTATGATTTGAGGCAAGATAGCTGTGTTCCTGTTTGTGTGGGGAAGATGGCCTTGGTTGTGTTTGTCATCCAATCCGGAGTTTGAGAAGAAGCACAATTCTGCTGAACACTGTTTGTGAGCCAGTTTGTAAACAGAAGTGTTCGTGAACCCCAGTATTCCTGTAGCATGATTCTACTCATTATGAGGCAAAAAAGGTATAAGTATGATAGATCTAAAATTGTATTAAACTGCAGGTGTGTTGTTATATTCATTCACTTTATACAATTTATATTGTATTATTTTGGGGGGCTCTTTAGTCTTTAAGATTAAAAATAAATCAAGTATACATTTGAATAAAATACTCTGCCAAATATTCCATGAATAGATGAAACTGGATCATCACTTGTGATAATCACAGAATTACTGATATAATTTTATTGTATATTTATTCTTTTTTTCACATCCATGTATTTTTATTGAGACAAGAAATTCAAAAAGCTCTACTGAATATTTAGCTTTATAAGTAGTGATTGCTACACCTTGTCAATGGAGATTTGCTACAACTTCAATGCTTTGGAGAATTTGAACAAGAAAACACTTTAGTGTATAATAAACGCTCTCAAACCAGCAGACTTCATTTCAGTATTTCACATCCTAAATATTAACAGAAAACTTTTCGTTTATAAATATACTCCAAATATAGAAAAACTGCTATTTTCTGTTGATTTGGAAATAATGTGTGGTGGACTTAATGTGGTCAACTTGAGCCAGAATGCCCAGCTGGACTGAGTTGGTGTGATGCTGGGTGTGGAGGATCCACCTGAGAGTTGTTGCTGATGAAACATAAGACAGAGTGAGAGCTGTAGCTAGTTGGCGGGCTGTTTGCCAGGAGAAGCTCTGCTGCGGCTGGTTCTTCCGGAGGGGGCTCGGCTGTCCTCATCAAGGAAGGAGTTCGGGGCCTTGCTGTCATCGAGGATGGCTACTGTTGCTTCGGAGGAGCTCTGGTCATCATCTCTGCTGCGAGCACTGTATCCTGGCTCCAGCCATCATGCTCAGACACGGACGTACATGGGACAGTGATGTGGGCTCCCAGCCCTCAATTGGATCTTTTGGGTCTCCAGTGCCTAGATGAACATTCAGCACTTCCTGCATTTGGCTTGTAGGTGAATATTGCAACTTATAAATGTCCTATTAAATCTGCTGTCTTACAACCATTGGTACTAGAAAATCTAACTAAGACATATTGTTAGCATATGTCTCTGCTGCATTACAGATAACCTGTCGCACTTTTGCTTTTTCTCTGGAGGAGTGCAGAGGTCAAAGCTTGTACACCCCGAAGTGTGAAGGAAGCAAAAGTACTCATTGTTCTCCTCTTGTACTTTTTACTCAAATACATTGTCTTTTTATACATGGATGGTAGATTGGCTCCCTGGTTAATGAACTGTCCATGTGCTTCTCTAAAACATTCTGAAATTCTGTTTAAGAGAAAGATAGTTGCAAAGTGTTTAGCATTCTGTTGAAAAATTTTAAAAAGACATCTAGAAATCGAGAGAAGCAAGAGAAACACTCCAAGAGTACAGAGATGTGGTTATCCAGTAACTGAAGAGACAACTCTGAAAAAGTAATAATGTGTTAATTATTTAAGCCTGCACTAAGTGGATTAGACAGGTAATTACTAATGACGTTCTTGTGGTTATGGCCCCATGGGGAATATGGATAAGCTGATGCAAGTCATTTGTCTAAAAATATCTGGTTAAAGATCATTGTTCTCTGACCACGTTGGAACATAATATTAATTAAAAACCAAAGGGATGAATGCTTCTCTACATTACCAAAGCGATACTATAGCCAGATCTTGCAAATACTTATATTACTTCACTGGCTCAAACTCATCTTGCTTCAGTATTACTGAGAAATTAGCTTCAAGAACACATGAGGGAAAGAAGTCAATTTTCTAAAGCAAAGTTTTGTGCTTTTATGAAACCTTGGAGGCAAACATATCTTCATTACAACAGTGTTTCTTACCCTTTTTGTGCTAGCTGACAGATCTATTAGAGAATGTGATGAAAGACAGGCTAGCTTTCCCTTTTGACTATAGCGTGTGTGCACATGCATGCTTTCAGAGTTTTACAAACAGTATCTTGGGAGTCTTGTATACTCACAGGTCCCACAGCAAATTGCAGGTTAAGAATTTATAATTTTTCAAAAATTTAAACTCCAGTAATCATTACAGTTTACTAATATTTCTATAACACTGTGTTTCCATAATCTTAAATAAGAATAATTGTGAAAATAGGCACAATGTTACACATAGCCTCAAAAACTCGCACAAAACATTTAGACACACAAAAATATAGATTTAGCATTGAAAGGGTAGGATATTTGTTGGTTTGATGACCAAGAGCAATAAATTGTGCTCCAAATTTTAAAATACAGAAGAGTAAATGTTTCCAGATTTTTTTTTTTTACCATGAAGTGAAATGTGAATGCAATCATAGAGGTGGCTACATAATTTATAATTAATAAGGAAAATCTATGTAGGACTATTCTAAACAGCTTCTAGAAATGTATGTATATTAGAAAATATATCAACATATAAGACAATAAGTGAAATCTCTTAATTCATTTTAAAATCTTTTTAGCAGCATAGGCAAATTTATAAATGAAAGTAGATTATTGAAACAAGAAAGTAGATGCCTCTATAAATTTTGTAGGCATATATATTCATACATACTTAAGCAAATATTACCACACCAATTAATTACTTTAACCTTATATATCCGCATATTTCAAATAATACTGGAAATTCCTTTGTTTTTCAAATTATAGGTGTTTATGGAGTCCTTGTGATTTACCAGGTATTATTTGAAGAAATTGGAAATCAGAATTTTAAAAAAAAAAAGAAAGCAAGTTTGGATCTGCATGGAACTTGTGGAGAATTTCCACGTAGAAGAGTTAGCTGAGGTCGGCACTGTGCATCCTGATCTGGGCCTGACTTTCGAATCTTTTCCTTTCTTGTACCACTTTCCTGCTGTTCTCAGTACTATACCTCTTCTATTCCTGCTTTTCTACCTTTCAAATCTGCTGGCCTTTGGAAAACACTTTTATATTGACCAATATGGAACATCTACTTGTGTAACTCTAGCAATCCTGGTCTTTGCTAGCTAATTTTAACTTTTTTTCAGGTCTCATTTATGTTTTTCTTGCAAGGTTACTTGAGCTTGCTTTGTAGTTCCCTTCTTAATACACTTCACACTTTAAATTATTCGCTTAAATCTTTTTTTAAACTGAATTTTGAGATCCATGACTTAAATGCCAAGGCCCAGAAAAAATTCTTGGAACCAAGTTGGTATTCTGTGTAGTCTCGAAGCATAAATAGGGATTGGGGATTTAGCTCAGTGGTTAGAGTGCTTGCCTAGCAAGCATAAGGTCTTGAGTTAGATCTCTAGCACCAAAAAAAAAAGCATAAATGAATGTATGAATAAAAGAATGATTATCTAATGTATCTCTGAGGGATTGTAATGGATAGGAGTATGAAGTGCTCTGTTCAAAGGATGAGATCTATAAAGGGAATACGAAGGTCTTTTTGCAGTAGACAGTGCTGTCGATACAAGCAAGGCAGAGTGTAGGGAAGTAGATTGGAAGTCATAGAAAATGTGTTTGCTTGAGATCTTCTGTTCACCCATCCAGCCAGCTAGCCATAATTTACAGAGCCATAGACAAAGACCGAATGACCAGTACACTAAGACAGGGTTGTATTTCTTTTTTCATTAGATCCTATAGTACAAAATATAGTCTCTTTTATTTAATAGGAGCTCAACTAATATTTATTTGAGTGGATGAGTAAATGCAGTTCATTAAAGCCACAAAAGTATATCAAATGAATAAATTCTAAGAAAAGGGTGAAAGGGACACCAAGGCTGTATTTCCTCAAATACAAATGTTTTAGCCAAAGCAACTATGTGAAATACTATACTCTGTAAGCAGGTTGCCACTTTTAGAAATTAGACTCTTTTTCCCTTCATTAGATATCTTCATTTGATGATTTTTTAAAATTTTATTTACCAAGAATGTGTATTGGTACATTGTATACATAGTGGTCAATTCATCATAGTTAATTTGTACCTGTACGTGATGCATCTTGGCTTTCCTCCTTCTTCCCCACCCCTCTCTTCCATTCCCCCTCCCTTCCCTATTTACTGCAGGTTTATTTACATTTTAACATTTTTCCTTTTCTCCTTTCTTTTCTTTTTCCCCTTCTCCCTATCTAGCTCTCCTCTCTTTTGAATACAGTCTCTTTTTTTTTGCATAGTATCTATTATACTTCTTTGTCTTTATTGACACTTATGGTTTCTCATATCAGAGAAACAATCCGATGTGCACTCATGAATGCCTGATTTATTTCACTTAAGAGTATGCTCTCCAGATGCATCTATTTACCTACAAATATCTCTAGTTTATCCTTTTTTATGGCACAATAGTACTCCATTGTGTAGAAAAACCACATCTTCTTTAGCTATTCATCAGTCGTTGGGCATTTAGGTTGTTTCCAAGACTTAGCAATTATAAATAGTGTTTCTATGAACATGGCTGTGTATATAGCCCTGTGGTATGATTATTTTACTTCTTCTGGGAAGATACCAAGCAGAGGCATACCCAGGTCAAACATAACCTCTAATTGAATTCACTGAAAACACGCAAAAATACGGAGCAATATAGAATCACACATTTGAAAATATTTAAAATCAAAATGGAAAAACACTCATCGTCTGCTCCATTCTCATCATACTTTAATTTGGGGTTCAAATTAGCATGGCATCTGCCCATGTCAAAATTTTACTTGGCAGTTTGCTAATTCATTTTACATAAGACAGGACACAGAAATAGAATTTATAAATTAAGTTATATGAAGATTTTGTTTGGATTTCTAATATTTTATTAATAAATGTTTAAAATGTTATGATTTTTAATATTCTAAAGTAACCAGTCATTTTACTGTTTTCTAATCTTTTTCCTGATTACATATTTGACTTTTTTTCAATGAAATTACCTATTTTTCTTTTGTCTATTTTACATACAAAGAATAAAAATCTCAAGAAAAAAATAGGCTCTGGTTACAGCAGGAAAAATAAAATCCCAGAATAACTTTCTGAATAGGAAATATCTCTGAACTTATTCTCCACAAGTAAGCTAATTAGCATTTCCAAACCACATATTAATGTAAACAATTGATAAATATTCACTAACTTTCACACACAGTTTACAAAGCAGAATTGCAGATATAGTTTAAACTTCAAGAACAAAACATTGACTCAATTTTCTTATTGTATCAACTATTCAATATGAAATTTCTTCTTCTATCTTTTAATTATTTAAGTATAGTGTTTTCATTTATTAAATGGCTTATTTATAAAATATTACAACCACTGCAATACATAACCAAAATATCATTTGGCATTATATGACCATTTTCATTTACCCAAGAAATAATTATTGTCAGGAAAATCTATTTTCATTTTATTGTTATTATTATTTTTTTTTACAGAAGTTGACTTCATAAAAATAAAAGGACAAGTCATGCTTACAGGTACCATATATCTATAAGTGGCCATGTCTATTAAAAAAAAAAGAATTTTGTCCAAATAGTGTGTACCCTTATTCGAATCCTAAGACATCAGTGAAGAGTAGCAGAGTATACTAGCCCAAAATATGACTCTTTGGCACATGGATTATTTTGAGTTAAAGGCAATTGGGAACCAGGAGATGCACAGAAATTTCTTGGCCTTCACCTAAAAATAGAATATAAATTTCACTTTTTGCAGTAAAGACGTGTCCAGACCCAGAGAAGAGTGCTTCCAAATGACAGCACTGATCTCCTGAGATATTGTCAGCTGTATAACAAGGCAGCACTTGTTTACTGCACATTTCCTGCCCTGTGCTTCCATGGCTCCAAGCCCCAAACCCCGTCACCTTTGTTTAGATCACAATAAGTAAACCTAAATCACTCGGTCGCTACCTCAGCACACTCTTTGTGATCCCCAATCATCCATATTTAATTAAGAATGATTTTTCCTCTTGTTCTTTTTCCTCTGACCAGTTTAACTTACTGACTTTTACCATTAATTCAAAGATAGAGAGAAAAGGATTTTTAACCTCTTCTACATACGGTAGTCAGAAGGTAGTCAGAATCACCGTTCTGTCCACTTAATTACACTTCAGCTTCTTACCGTTATTACATGCCACCTGCCTCAGACTTGACTAGGAATGGAAGGAGTTTAATGGAGTGTCTAAAAGAACTTGTCTACCAGTGTGAAATAATAAGAAATGTATTTTTGGTCTCCCACCAGTCGCTGGCACGCTGCTTCTGATCCTCTTGTAGAGAGGGATGCGAAGTGAATCTTTTGTTTTAATAGGGTAACAATGGGTGGACTCTTGGATGGGTGTAGGCCACCAGAAAAGACCATCTATGATTATAACTTGGAGCTTTTGGCATCACCCACATTCTCTGGAGAGAGGAGAAAGACTGGAAATGGAGTTAACAACTGCTCATGCCTATGTGGTGGAGCCCCCCAAAAAATACCCTAACCTGTTTCGTATTCTAGGAAACAACTTACCATAAAAAACAAACCTCCATTTACCATGTGATTGAAACAAATTTCCTGCGTGTTCCCTTATTTATGACAAGGCCAGTCACATACCACTTAAATTCCCATTCTTTGATTCCTAAATGATTAGCTGATCTGTTTTGTACAGTTAAAGACAAAATAGATTTTCATGATAATTGTTAAATATAATAAGGAAAACTGTAGTCACCATGGACTGTCACAGTAAATGCAGGCACCACTGTGGCGATGGGGTCTCAATGTGAGTGGGAGAGATGGAGCCTAACTTTAATACAACATGGACAAGTGAGAATATATAGATACGATGTGAAGGAGGGATTAATGGAGAGAAAATTACTAAATGGAAACATTAGGGCTAAGGGAAGATTTGGGATAAACTAGCCTGACAAGATTCTTGCTAAAACCAGGTCAGAATGACCAGACATCACCTGGGGAATGTTGGCTCACGAGTAATCCTATTAGATACCAAGGGTGATTAGATATACTGCACAGGAGGAGCTCTGCTTAACAGATTTAGGAGGGTTCTTACTAAAATCGGACGGTGCAGAGTTAAAGCAGAATGACAAATGTGGGCGAAGGAGACAATCTGTGTGATACCTGTAGATCCGTGAAAACATGATCCCTGGTAACGAACTTTGCTTACTGTACTACCCTGTCCTCAAGCCCCTGAACTTGGGCTCACCTCAGTCTGAGGTGGCAGACAGCACCTCTTCAACCTCTTTAAAGCCTCCTCCCAGCACATAGTCTGACCTCATGTTGGGCATTCATCCTCCGTTATTCCATTTCATTCCTCTCTATTAAACAACTTCTTTGTCTAGTTCTTCATACCCTTGCAGATCTTATACTTGTAGTATTCCCTATCACAATAGTCCCTCTTCTGCTGTTGCAACCATCTCTTCCTGCCCTCCTCATCTTGTAGTTATCATTTCCAATAACATCGCTCCTTCCTAAACCTGGACTTTAGAATATGACATCTATCACAGGGTTGGGGAGGGCTGGCAAGTTGATTTTTCATATAGTGAACCAGCGAATACTGATATGTAGCCACATTTTCCATTCCTGACACTTGCAAGGAAAGCTATATACGCGAAGATTATGTACAGCCAAGAACAGTAGCCACTTTAATTGTAATACTTGAATTTCAGAGAACAAAATGCAGTATTCTCTTCCATGCAAACATGACTGGTATTGCCGGGCAGTCATCTGCTGATACCTTATCCTGAACATCACTCAGCTTCTCATTTTAGGACAGTCTCCCTCCTCTGCCTTCTGCAAAACCTCAAACAAGAAACAAAAATCTTTTCATGTTGATTTTCCACAATCTTCCTTCTCAGTTGTGTACCACAGTTATTAAAATGTTTGGATATTACAGAGTAGCAAACAATTTATTAATAATTACCAGTTCTTAGGGGACTCACCTACCCATCCCAAGTCTCCAAGTCCCTCTTTGGGATTTTGGGTTTTTTGTTTTTGTTTTTGTTTTTAATGCACAACTGCTCACACTTTGTTATGCAGAACAATTCAAAATTTTCTTATCCCCAGCACCGACTCAGCTCTGGGGATAGCAATAACATATATGACAATTCATGAACGCTTCTGCTAAGCAGACATCCATCTTGCGTAGAGCCCCTGTAGCAGCACGAAACACTTCAAGGAGCTTCGAAAGTAAAATCCCTCTTTAACGTTAGCCAGCACAGAGGGAAACATGTAAGTTAAGCAAGGGAGGCCATTGGCCTGAGCGTATCTCTGTGCTTTGAGTGTCTACATAATGAATTTCAAGCTACTTTAGTACATAAACAAACTGAAACCTAAAAGGGTGTGTTTTTGTTTTGTTTCATAAGAGCCGGCAGGGGCTCAGCCAATCAGCATCAGCCAACTGATGATACCGTGTCCAAATAAGGCAGATGTGTGTCGCACAATTTCAGCACTTTCTGTCTTCAGACTATAAAAACTCACTTTTCACATTGCTGAGCAACGCCTTCTACCCAGTTACAAATCCTTACATATTTGACTTGTGTTTTCCATAGGTAAACATGGTTATTGGTGCCATATCCATCATTTCAATGGATTCATTTCCATATTTATGATCCTCTTTTTAAAATATCAAATTAACCTCATTCTGTTTATTTGAAACTGCTTTTGTATATTTTATTAATGTATCTCAGACTCTTAATTATTCAAAACTGAAGTGGGAAAAAATAATACTTTGAATGATTTCAGTCCCCACAGTTTATTTTCCATTTTTAATGTGAGTTATATCTTTTTCAGGGTCAGGTGGGTTGGGAGGGCCCCTGGGCCAGGAGGTGAATCACATTAGAACCTCAGGTTAATAGGACCAGGAGAAGGTGGAGAGATTCACTTGGTGTCTAGAGACTCTAAACTTCCTTGTACCACAGAGATTCTAATATCAACTTTTTTTGTGTGTGCCTCTTCTACAGCCATCACAGTCTTTTCACAGACGCCTAAGCTTGAGTTTCACATTCTGCTCTGGTTTTCACCTGAAATATCCTCCTATGCCGTTCTTTGTTCCCAAAGCACTTTCTTTCCAGTGTCAAAACTGTCTTTCCACAAGCCAATATATTTCTGATTTGTTAACAATTCGAAGAGCCAACAGTCAAATCATCAAGATTTTTCTCCTGTCTTTCTAAATAGTATTCATTTTCCTTCCAGATCTGCCTCCTTTCTTTGTAAATACAATGTACTGATGTTATATACATGTTGCATCTTAGATATAAATGGAACTTCACTAAATTGTGAGTTTTTCTCGTGCCTGGTGGGCTGGATTTATTATTGTGGTCAGCTTGAGCCGGAACGCCCAGCTGGACTGAGTTGCTGGGGTTCTGGGTGTAGAGGATCCACCTGAGAATTGTTGCCAACACAACAGAAAGGAGAGCTGCAGCGGAAGATAGTGGTCACTACTGCCCTGGAGAAGCTCTGTTGCAGCTGGTTCTCCTGAAGGGAACTTGGCTGTTCTTATCGGCAAAGGAGCTCAGGACCTTGCTGTCATCGGGGATGTCTGTCGTTTGCTTCCAGGGAGCACTGGTCTTCATCTCCATTGTGAGTGTCATACTCTGGCTCCAGTATAGATTTCTTCAGCCATTTAGTGCAGACACAGAGGTACACAGGACATTGCTGTGGGCTCCCAGCCCTTGATTGGATCTTTCAGGTCTCCATTGCATAGGTAGACATTTCTGCACTCTTCCTGCATTTGGCGTGTGTGTGAATGTTGTAATTTGTAAATGTCCTGTTATTAAATCTGTTCTCTTACAACCCACTGACTCTAGAAAAGTAACTAATACAAGAAATTGGTACCAGAGAAGTGGGGTCCTTGCTGTGATGTTGCCTGGCCATGTGGCTTAAGAGTGTTTGGCATTAATTTGGAAAGGTTTTGAAAGAGCAGCCTAGGAGACAACCCTGGAACACTGTAAACTTGTGTGGGAGACTCTGGTCAAAGCGTGGAAAACCAGAGCAAATGATGGAAATGCTGCCGGTTAGGATGAGGCTTGGGTGGCCTCTATCAAGAAAGACTGCACTGGCTCCTGGATCCTCGAGGGTATATGTGTGCTTTGGCAGAGATTGCTCTGCACTTTGCTTGTGTTTGGAGATATTGCCTGGGTGGCAGAAAAATTCCAGTGCAGTCTGGTGTTGGGACGGCACCACAGTTACTGTTGAGGACTTTTGGCCAGATCTATGTTGCAAGTCAAAAGTGGAGAGCCAGCAGGGTGGCTTGAAGCATTTGGCCAGAGGGGAGCTGTGGACTGCAAGGATGAACAGAGGAGAATGTCGTTGTGGAAAAGAAACAGGACGATGGAGAAATGACCTGAGGCCTTTTATCAGAAGGGAAGAGTGTATTAGGGGTGCAGGAGATTCGTTGGGGCATTTCTTAGTGTTGCTGTGCTCTGTTGTTAAAGTTAATGGAAACTAAAGGAGTTTTAAAATTTGAAGCCTTTTTTTTAATGTGGATGCACTGTATTGGTATATTGTACTTTGTAAACAAATTATTGTTTTAGAACAAGCAAGAGAGACAGAAGGAAGTTGTTGTATATTTGTATATATAGTTTTAGTTTTGGGGCACCTGTTTGTAATCAGTGTTGAGACTCCTTTAAATATTTGTTTCTGGTGTGGGAATGAGTGTACTAACTGTATTGTTAATATAAATCTGAATAGACCCAGATAAGTTAACTCTTTACAAATCTGCCACTGGAGACTATGGTTTAAAGAAATGTGTCTGGTTATCAGTTGACCAGGGTGGATTGTGGTGGATTACTTATTGTGGTTAACTTGAGCAGGGACGCCCAGCTGGACTGAGTTGTTGTGCTTCTGGGCATAGAGGATCCACCTGAAGGTTATCACCAACATGACATAAAGGAGAAATGAAAGCAGGAGATAGGTGGTGGCTGTTTCCCAGGAGAAGCTCTGTTACAGCTGGTTTCTCTGAATTAACTGTTCTTGTCACAGTAGGAGCTCAGGGCCTGCTGTCATCAGGGATGGCTGCTGTTTGCTTTGGGGGAGCTCTGGTCTTCATCGCCGCTATAAGCATCATACCCTGGCTCCAGTATAGATGTCTTCAGCCTTTTAGTGCAGGCGCAGACTTACGTGGAACATTGCTGTGGGCTCCCAGCCCTGGATTGGTTCAGGTCTCCAGTGCACAGATAGACATTCTACTCTTCCTGCATTTGGCTTGTGTGTGAATGTTGTAATTTGTAAGTGTCCAGTATTAAATCTGTTCTCTTGCAACCCATTGACTCTAGACAAGTAACTAATACACCTGGGCTGGAAAATAATATAAATTTGTAAGGTGATATTGCTTGACAGGCTATGTAATATATCACACATTTATATTCAAATAATAATATTTAAGTCTTTATACATATACTAGATATATTTATTAATTTTCTAATTAATGCACTTCAAATATGTTTGTCAGATATCTATTAAAAGTAACAGAAAGCAAAATTTTACAAGTTGATATGAATTGCATAAATTAATACCTAACTAAAAAAAGGTTTCTTTTTGTCTTATATAGTATGATGATTAAAATTTCTTGTGGCCTATATCTGTTCAATTTGCTTCAGAACTTCCTGAACATTAGTTTTATCTCTACTCTTCAATACATCTTTGCTTTATTGTTTTTAGACAAACACATCTATGAATTTCTTTGGCAATGTCTATTTTCTGAAACTGAATACTCTCTAAATTCACTGTATTATTTTAAAAAATAAAATAGAAAACAAATGAATGTGACATAATAAAGATGTGCTTGCATGTTTTTATATGTCATAATGCTATTCACTCTTCGTTATGCTGCGAAAGTTTATCTTGTAACTGCAGAAAAAAAATGATAGAAAACATTAGGTGAGATATAGCTCCAGAGATAAATCTTCTTTAGTTTAAACATTTGTATCTCTCAACTGTCTCTCTTTGAATCGATCACTTTGTAACTCATCATGACTTCATACCTCATCTATGAGAAGCATTGCACGAAACTTAATTGCTCAAAATGTGAATGATACTAATAGATGGGAGAAGAAGAGACTGTATTAATTCCATTACGTTTCGAAAACATCAGATACTGCCAGGAAAATAATACGCTAGAGACACACTTTACAATAGTGCTCAATCCATAATGAGGTTCTTCTGAATCAATTTTCTAGGCTTCCTATAAACTGTAGAGAGATTGCATATTAACAAGTGGGGTTGACACTCAGCAAAACAGTGACAATAATTTGCATTTTTGCAATCTTAATTTACTGATGCTAACAGAGTTGTTTCCTCTATTACATGCCTTTCCCTGAACAAAATTTAACACTGTGGATGGACCCAGTTGCTATGAGTCGAATCACATTCTCTACCCTATTAACACCTTACATTTCTCGTGATCTCATTCTTTCCACCTACTCAGAGAAGTGAAAACAGACGTAGGTAAACAATGACTATGCAACGTTAATCTGTAGTGGATTTACAGTCAAGAGCTTAAATCCTGCTGTGGTTTAAGAGAGAAGATATGTTGAGGAAAAAAAAAAATGTGTGTTGAATGCTAGTGAAGTCACAATGCAATATAGTGTATGTTATACTGAAGGGACTCAAGACATGTTATCCCAGAATGTGGTGTGCTGAGATTTGAGAAAACACGAGAATCAGGTGGGGTTGGTTTCTTGCAAACAAGCAGAGTTGGCTTCAGATAATAATCCTCCCCATTGTCAGATTTGTTTCTATTTCCATTCACAAGCAATGCCATATGAAACTAAGCTTTTACTGAGTCTTTGAGTAAATGAAAAACTTCATCTCGGTGGTGTAATGGCTATTAGAACTATATTCCCCCCCCCAATATTATGTGAAAGACAAGCGTGCATGAAGGAGTTGTGTGGCGCTACCTTGAAAAGTCCGACATTCAGCTGGAAGTAGTAGAGCCGAGAGACCAAGAAGGGCTGAGTTCTTGTTGGTATTGTTTGTGGCCTTGCATACAGCCTTGACTGAAGTACTGTCTCTGAGGACTTTTTGTCACGAGCATTGTATATATTCTATCATTAAGTCTATTTATTGTATCTAATGGTAAGAATGTTTAATAGTGTGTAAGTTTTTTATTCTGCAGAGTCTAACCATTGTACCCTTCTGGTATACTCATTGTTGAGCTCAGCTTTATATTGAAATGATACCACAGGCAGACCTAAAGGGTCAAACTACAATATGTTATCTGCAAATAGGCTGAATGTATCACTAGGTACATCAGGAGACAAACATTTAGAATCAGACTACGTTAATAATAAACAAAAATTTAAAAATATAGTCACTGACATAGTGAGTAAATTAATATTTTCTTCCCATTTTTCTAACCAGTCATTTGGAATTTTGGAGAGCAGAGTCTGCCAGTAAAATTATCTGCTCATGAACGGATGTTCTTTTTCATCCTTTTAGAAATGGTATGGCATGTAGTGTGATATGAAATGTAGAGATGAATACAAGATAAACGGTGACTGAAGAGATTCAGATTTTAAAATGGTGAATTAATTGACTAAGAGTTATGCTAACATACTTATTAGTGAAAATGTCAGGAAGTGACCTTAACTGTAATTTACAATTTGGTGGGGAGCTCTACAATTATTTCCACATATTTTCCAATTTTGTTGCTACAGACTATTCCTTTAAAACTAAATTTCTTATTAAAATCATTTCTTATCTATCGTTACTTTACTGCCTGTAATTAATGGTCAACTTTATTCAATATATGTGGTTGATAAGATAATCCATTCACTCTTTCATGATAAACAGTTCAAAAATCCTTAAAAACTATTAGGAAATGATTTCTTACCAATATGACAAAAATAATTTTCTTACCAAGATCAAACAAGTTTATACTTGAGTGCAAGAAATGCCAAAAATATTAAGCATTTCATTGTGTAGATTATTTTCTACTTTTAGAATTTAAGAAATTTTCATATCCACAGATTGGGCTGACATAATTCTATATAATTAGGAGCTGGTTACATGGTAAATGAAAGGATGGTACTAAACTTATTTAAATGATAAAGTTAGAAGTGTCTTAATGACAAAATATGTTTATTTAGAAAAATATTTTAGTATCTGCTGTGGGTTTCTTGATGGTTTTGATTTATAACAATGAATCATTACATTTTACTTATAATGTCTATTAGAGATTTACAAATCTTGGATTTTTACAAGTGATGTTTGGCAATGTAGGTTTTATTGATGGCCATGAACAAGTCCAGAGAGAATGTTTCCTTTAGCCACTCTTCCATGTCCCCTTTGCTCATCAGCCCTCTTACTGGGGACAGAACCAGAGGCCCAGGTCCCATCACTCTGAGCTGAAGAGCTTCTGCATCCTTCCATCAGCCCCAAAAGGCTAAATCATTGGTTGTTGAAGAGAAAGAACTACTGGGACAATTCATATGACACAGAACAATTCCCTGGCCACAAGGGAGCTTATGACGTTCTGGAATGATGGGAAGAATATTATACAGAACTACATAGTTTGAAAAAATTTCCTCTAGATAAACTGGAAGTTCTTATATGACTTCATGTCTCTTTTGTCCACAGCAGCTGTGCAGTACTGTCTGCTTCCACGTATGCTGCATTCTGACCAGCTAATAGATCTTTCTGATGTGTACTGTTCTGACACTTAGTGTTTGTACTTTATTTCCACTGCCTATTTTCCATGTAAAATTTTTCTATGTTTAAAGGAAAATATATCTGGGCAAAGGAAAATATATCTGAGCAAAGGAAAGGAGAGAAATTTTATTCACAAAAATTGCTTCAATAAGTAGGGCAGAAATTCTACAAGGAGGTAACAAGGACTATTGCAATAGGGAGTATCTCTTACCATAAGATCTTCAAGCTTCTTAAAGATTCAGCAGAGAAGAATCACTTACAGGGAGAGCTAAACAGGACTCAGAAAAGCTACCTGTAGGGAGTAAGATGATGAGAAAGAGACCTGACCAAAAACATGCAGTTTTCTCAGAGGTTAGCTTGTATTCCAGGGCGGCCACTCAGAAGAAGCTGCCTGTGTTCCAATGCCCAAGGGTAGACCAAAGCTCAGGTCCAACTGAGGTAGCAGACGTAGGTCTGCTTTGGTCACAAGGTACGGAGCCCAGCTAACCATCCAGGAGGCTAAGCATCAGAACGTGAGGGTCGGCTCTAATCTTGCCTGAGGTGAAAGAGCGCTGCCCCCTGGGCTTGCCTAGGTCATGGGGGGGAGAGTAATGTTCGAAAGTTAAGCTATTTCCCAGAACACAGACTGCTTAGGGGTGGAGGTTTAGTGGCCCCTCTAAACTGTCACTGATTGCTAGGAGCACGGGACTCAGGCAAAATTCAACAAGGACCAGGTGAGCAAACAAGACCCATCCAAAGGAAGTGCTTTCAAAAAGAGGGAAAATTGCATTTGAAGGGCAGAGTTGTTGACAAAAATGCCTTCCTACAAGAGGGGGCGCAGAGGGAGAGAGCCAGGGCTAAAAACTCTTTCTGCCCCGTGTTTCGGCACGGACGTAATAGATTCGGGAACTGCACGGACTCTGAAGAGTGACTTTCATGTTGGATTGGGTAAGAATTCTGTTGATGGCATATTCATAAACTTCCAGGAAAATTGGCGTTTTTCGTAAGGATGTAAAACACTTTTCCTATGAAAATTCCCAGTAGTTTGAGTCACTGAACTTTTTGAAGATGATTTAAATCTGAACAAATCCTGATAAGCTTATTTGCAGTAACTACTATGCTATAAACTTACAGCACAGCTATACTACACATCTAAAAAATTAAATCCCTAGATTATTCTCTCAAATCTTCAGAAATATTTCTAGATCTTAAAACATTAAAAATTAAAGAAATCTCCCCATCCATTTTTTTTTCTATCAGATTGCACCCATCTCTGATCTGAGATGACTCATTGTCAATCTCCCTCAGGTCAGCCACGTTGAAACTGCAATCCCAGCAGCTGTGACTTGGCAACCATGGCAAAAACAGTGTTACGTCTTCAGAAATTAAACGTGAGACCTCACTGAATTTTTAAATATTCCTTGTCCAGGGCATAGCTACAGGGTCCCCTACACATAGCAGGAAATTCCAGAAAATATCCTAGTTTCTATCATTAACACTTCTCACCTGTCCAGCCACCCTTTTTACTCAGTTATCAAACACTGTGCTTATTATGCGCTGGGTGCTAAAGACACAGAAATGAAGTCCATGTTGCCCTGCTCTCAAGAACTGAGACTTCAGTAGAGACACAGACACACGAAAGAATACACTACCACATGAGAAGCTCTTAATGCGGGGAAGCTCCAGGTATATGGGCAAATTATGTTGCATTCAACGGTTTTACATTCTAATGTACTGTTTAAAATCCATGACAAAGTACAAATTAATCATTTTTATTTCTTTATAAGGTTATTAAAATGATTTATTCCTATCAGAAACCGGGGATCAGAAACACACATGTGAGTGCCACCTGTCACCGCTCCCTCTAAACAGTTCTAATCTTGGCCAACTACTTGGGATATTATTGCACCATTTTTCAATCTCTGCCTGTGGTAGGTTAACACAGTTCCGGACTCTTTTTTCTTTCCTTTTCTTTTTTTCAGTCTAAGATAATAGAGACAGGAATTTTTGAAAGCAACCCTAAGGCCAAGGAGAGTATTTATATCTGCTGCTATTCGGAGAATAACTGAGCCAATAAAACACTCGATGGATTTTGCACTTTTCCTATTATGTTTCTCCGCTTCCTGTGGGTATGCTATGAAAGACTGTGGGTGTTCTTAATCAAGGAAAACAGCATATTTCTTCTATCATTCTGCACTTGCAATGTTTTCATTTAAACAGCTTTCTTGTCAAGTGATATTAAAGTTTCAAAATTATTTTCTTTGTCCATTGGAACATGTACAATGACTAATATATTGGTATTCTTTGACCATATTCAATTAATTCTGATAGAATAGAAAATGCATTGAGGCTTTCTACATAATTTTTTTTCTCTTTAATATAAGAGGACATGAAACTCCAGCATGGCCAATACAGCTACAAAGAAAGTGCCTAGAAAAGCTCCTATTTGAACACAATAAAGCAAGTTCCCTTATGGTGAAAAACTGTGTGGCAGCCTGAACTGTCCAAGCCGCTCTGCTACTCATTGGAAACCGAATTTCTCATGACTCAGTGTGGAGAACACTTTTCTCCTGAGGTTCCAGGAATCCTAACCCTTAGCACTTCCAAAATCAAGATGGGTAGATTAGACAGACAGACAGACAGATTAGATGGATAGGTAGATGGATAGATAGACAGTTGAAATAAAGAGACATTAGATGTGAATCTGTCACTAAACAGAACAAAAGTACCTGGTTTGAGTCAATCAAAGTACTTTTTTTTTTTTTTTTTTTTGTGCTGGGAATCAAACTCAGGGCTTTGTGCTTACAAAGCAAGCACTCTAATCACTGAGCTAAACCCCCAACCCCTCAAAGTACTTTTAATTAGAAAATCATATAAAGAATTTATCATCTCCTCAACTAAATCAGCATCACTAAAGGGAAAGAATCCAAGACTGCTGTAAGAAGAATAATAAAGACAGGCTGGCTCATCAAAGGTATCACGAGAAAGAGTGTTGTAGAGAATTTATAAGCATGAAGAGAAAATTCATAAAATTGTTATATCTAAGATCAGTGCAGTGTTTTATGCAATTCTTCTTTCTTCCTCTATTTTTCCTCTCATCTTGATGTGAATATTTCAAAATATAGAATTACATGACAGTTCATTTGAATCAGCCTTTTTCTTTTCTGATTTCTAGATGCAAACATTTCCCTTTCATAGGTCTAGATTAACAAGAATGTCTGGCACTTTCACCTAACTTAATCTTTATCTGAAAATTTAAGGGAAAACAGAGAAAACTGCATTTGTTTATAACTTATTTATAAGCTTATTTAAATAATAAGATTGTGCTAATAAATGGTATGAAAATTTCTTAACATTACAAACTTCAATATGATAATGATTACATTGGTTATTACGTTAGATGTTCTAATACAATATCTTCTTCTGTAATTTTGGCAAGCACAGCTTAAACATCCAAACCTACAGAAGCTGCCTGCCTTCAATTACAGTCATTATAGCACTGATCAACTCTTCACACAGGAATTACTTGACCAATGCTCTCCATGGGTAGTTGGCAGGAAGATAAAAGGGGGATATTAACAACACTTTCTATATTGGTTTTAGGACAGTGACAAACACAGCAGAAATATGACAAGTGATCCCAACAACCAAATCTACCGGACTGTGGAAAACTGAAACTATTTTTCAAAAGTCAAAGTGGAAAATCCTTTTGAGTTTTCTAAATTTGAATATCCCTTTTTCATCTCAGACTTGTAAAAAGTAAAATCAGACATCATACAGCAATCTAGAAAGTATAATTTGTAGCTTAATTTATTATGAGCTTTTCAGTCTAAGATACAAGTTAATTATTGTGAAGAACTGAATATCTGGACTTTGCATAATTTACAATAAAACAGTGCAAGACATACTAGTAAAATGGCTTTCTTATATGAAGGAAAGCACTCAAGTTTGGCAGAATCAGTAAATAGGATTTTTGTTTCATTATTATATACTATACCTAAAATATTATGTTTCGTGATCCAGTGTGATTCATTAGACCTGGCAATTTTTAGTGGTTCAAAATTCAAGGGCATGGAAATTTCAATTCTTATATACATGGTGGATATGCAGTTATGTTCTATGAATGTCTTTTTTGTTGAATTCTGAGTAAGGATTGCAAAAAGTCCTCCAGTCAATGATTTAAAACCAACATAAAAATTGTGAAGTATTCTAAGAGTATAAGAATTCAAAAAGACTATATGAAGATATGAATAATGATAAAAATAGATTTGAGATGATTTAGCCTGAAGAAAAGTCTAAATTTATGTAGCTAAATTTATCCAATATCTGTGAATCCAGTATCTCCAATTTAGGAGTCAAAGTGAGGAGAGCAAGCATCATCATTCTGTAGGATCGTTTGTTAACTCATCTAAATCTTTAAAAAGGGCAGCTATATGCAGAAATCAGAGTTCGTTATAAACATCAGTGTTTCTGAAGGCCGTCAGTACCGAGAATGGAAACTGTTTACTCTTTTCTACATTTCTTGATTGTTCTCCCCTTTAGCTTCTTGGTCTCTCAATACCTGCCAAATCATTCTTCTTTGGTTGGCTTTTCTTGGTTTGTTGTGTTTTGAACACTGCTTTTAAGAAATGGTAATTACAGTGCACACATATTTGAGTCAATGATGATTCTATGTAGAACCAGAAAAGGTCCCTACAGACATGGAGCTGACACTCATGTGACAGAGATGTTAAAATGTGTGCAAATAATATAATGTCAGTACTGAGAAGTGATGTGGGAAAATGTGGTGGGTTATAGAGTCTGAGTGATTAATGCAGTGGGGTGAAAGGCTTACTGAGGAGCAGAGGAAGCTGTTCAGTAACTATCCAGAGAAAGAGTGTTCTGAGCAGACTCATCAATAAACCCTGAAGACCAGAGGGAGGAATAAAGGTTGTGCAGCCAAAGCAAAACAAGGACTGGGGATGGGATGAGGGCTGTTACCTGCATTCAGATGCTATTCGATCAAGTTACCAAATTCACATCAGTAGAGACCTTGTAATAGCCTTCAAAAACATAAAAAGGTTTGTCCTTTTTCTCTCCGAAAACATAAGAAAAGTTCTTTCAGGTTGAAATCTAAATTTAAGCATACCATGCAAGTATTTTAGTAACATGCGTTGTTAATCACAAGAATGTATTACTAAGGGTCCCTGTATAATATTTTTCAGGAATCATCCTTTAAAACAATATAGAGTCATTGATCAGCTCCCCACACAGGCATCCATCCTCTGTAATATGAACACAGTGATACTGGTACTGGAAACATGATAATAGAGTTATGGCTTCTGATTTTAAATGGGCTCCGAGAATAAGAACTTTATTTCCTGAGGGGAAACTGTGGTCCATTTTCTTTTTAAGTGTGTCTTGCCTCAGAACAATGTTTTAAAAATAATAACAAACCATTAACCATTTGTTGCAGGAATGGACGAATTAATAAAGAAAAGCTAAAAAATACCCACCAATTGAGATGCATTAACAAGGCATTGAGAAGGACCCAGCATGGGAAGGTGGTGCAGAGCGAGTCTCGAGTGGCGCGTTTCCAGGCAAGATGGTGGCTGAGCTGGAGTTTGAGGAACCTGGAAGGGAGAGAAAGCACTTCCGACCGAAGAAATCATCTGCGTGACAGGTGTGTGGTTTATAGACCATGGACTCTTCCAGAGCCTTTAAGTCACTCTCTCTTACCTGAGCAAAGAGAGCTATGAGAAAGGGGTTGGTGGTAAGGAAAGGCTGTTTATGTCATGCAGTTGGGAGATCAAATATGAAGAGTTTACTGCCATTATTTTCATTTTTGGTCACTATGTTCTCCTCTCCAAGAATGCTGGATTATATGCTTGGTTCCAGAGGTGCTTGAAATCTCTTCATGAGTTTAAGGTGAAGTGGAAGGCTGGACCAGCCCACGGGTGGGCCCGCCCCGCCCTCACCCCGCTTGGTTGCGAGATTGGTCACTAGAGGGAGAGCCAAATTTGAGTCCGCATTATTAATAGCCGGCAATCGAGAGGCCACTCATGTGCAAAAAGAAGCTCTGGATGCCTTTCTGCAGTTTGACCAAAGCTTTTATACAGTAGGAGAGGTGGTTACATTTTACAATTGGAATTCCTTTGAGTGATACAACAAGTAATTGTTTATACCAGGTGTTGGCCATCCTTTAAACTTATCTCTGTTTGTGTCTCTCTGCCTGAGTTTGGGAGGATGTGAAGTTGCGGACTCAAAGCAGATTTTAAGGATGCTAGGCACTAGGGCGAGGTAAAGGAATTATGTAACTGTAAGGTTTGGTGGGATTGCTTTGTGAGGGATCTTTGATATACAGAGGAGTGAAGGAGGCAAAAGGCTCAGGGCCTTGGTGCTGGCCGGGAAAAGGAGAGTCCCAGGGTAAGGCAGAGATAGGAGAGTGTAACATTCTTCCTGCAGTCTTGCAGATGTTTTGATTACAGTAAACAAAAGGCTCCCAGACAGGGTTGTAAAGCTAGGCTGACCTCCAATTTCCTATGCTCAAGTTTGGAAGAAACAAATGAAGTGGGCTTTGCTTCTGATGACCCCTTCTCGTTCCCCACTTCTATTGGGCCGAATTAGAGCAGAATTAGGATGTCATTTCAAAGGCACTATTGTCTCTGTCGTTAACATTGAAACATTTCTGCTGCTCTGACTTCGGGTTCACTCACTCTTTTCTCTGTGGTCTTCATTGTAATAAGCTCATTGGGTGAGCATTTTACTGCAGGTGACGTTTGAGTGAATTCTTAAGATTTCTACTTGGTTATTTCTCTTTTTTTCTGTTTCTCTGCTTGGAAATTCTGCTATTCCATTTATTTTAAGTGGGTTCATTATTGTCTATTAATGCAGTTTATATTACTTGCTTTAGAATATGTATCAGATATTTGTGGGTTTTTTCTGCTTTGGAATTTTTTTTAAAACTATTTTCTCATTCAAATGAAGATTTTTTGGTTCTTATTAGAATAAGTGATTTTGAATTATATCCTGGACACGATGAGTTTTAAATTATGAGATTCTGGTTCACACTTAAATCTTCTATTTTAGCAACAGTCAACCTGTTTAGGTCCAAACGCATCATCTGACTGATTTTTTGCATGTTATGGTTTGAATGTTAATTTAGCTTTCGAAACTTGGTAAGTCCATTCTTTGTAAGTCTGCCCAGAGGTCAATTTTAAAGTGCGGTGTTATCTCAGAGTGCCTCAGTTTCCAGAGTTGTGCCACTGTTGGTTGATACAGGCCACATGGAAGTATTACCATGATTTCACACCTGTGTTTGAAGCCAGGTTTTAGAATCCCCTAGAATGTGTATTTTCTCTTCCAGTGCCACTGTAAGTGATTACTGCAGATTCTCGGTGAATTTTCTCTTTGCTTCTACTACTTCCTACTTCTGTCTACTCTCTATTGTCAAATTAGAGTAATCATTCAAAACTATTAAATCTAATCATAATATTTCTTTACTTCAACCCCTTTAACCATTTCCCACCTATATTACGAAGAGCTCTGTAACTCTTCACAAGGTTGCTTACCTCTCTTGCTTCTTCAGACTCACTCCAGCTCTACATACCATGATCTAACTCACCTGGGTTTTGTCTCTAGTGGCCAATATCTTACCACTTTTACTGAGGTCGATACAACTCATTCTTGTATGAGTAATACAGATTACTCCAACTATGGAAAAATCTATTCTTAAGTGTTTCTGATAATGTTCCTCAAGAACTTACAAAGAAGCATTTGTCACTCAGTATTAATCAAGATTCTTCTCTAATTAAGCTTGCTTTATCAAAAAGCTTTAAGGAGAAAGTAGCAATTACAATTTATTCATCAATCTGCCACCAAAACTGGCATATCATACACCTTGAAAAAATATTTGAGCCTGGGTGATGACACATGCTTTAATCCTAGCACTCTTCGAGGCTGAGGCAGGAGGATTGCAAGTCTGGGGCCAGCCTGTGTAACTCAGTGATTTAGTGAAACCCTGTCTGGAAATTGAAGGTACAATAGAAAGTGGTCTGATATTGAAGATCCTGGCTCAGTGTGAATGCCCTAGATTAAATCCTTAGTGTCTCTCTGTCTCTCTCTCTCTCTCTCTCACACACACACACACACACACACACACACACACACACACACAAATGCACACAAGAACACACACACATGCAAACTGAATGAATGCATGATTGAATCAAAGGGCTTGGGGCTGAGTGACTGAGAATACAGTAGCATAATTATCTAAATTAGCAAGCCCAGTAGAAGATTCAGCTCCCTGGCCAACAAAGCATAGTAAGCCCTTCATTGGACTTGATTGCATTATACTGGTAAGAGCATTTCCAATCTCATATACACATATGTGAGCATGTGGGTGTGTAGGGACATCTGTGCGGTGGTTTCTCACCTGAGCAAATTGCAGTTAGTAATATGTGTAATGAAGCATAAAATGAAAAGGTTCGAAAATATTTTAAGTTTATGAGTAAGATGTACTTGTGGCAATATGAAGTCTAGTCATGTTTAGTTGAAAACCAAATGCTGTCATGCGTCTTGATTTTAGACTTGTAACTGCAAATCCAGGAGACCAGAGGGAGTTCGGAGGGGTCAAAGACACATGAGCAGAGTATTTCCTTCTTAAATGAGTTGGATTACTGAGTCAGAAGTATTGTTTGTCCTTCAGTCTGAGGTTTCTAAAATTCAGCATTGCTATGTGGTTTTCCTTCCAAAGTCTAATGTTCACAAAACTGAATTTTATTAGTTGTTGAAATGTAACAAATAGGCACTTGGATAGGAGAGATCTGAGTAACTAGTCATGATTAAATGACTTATGTAGATACTGACATGTTGGTTTCGGTTGTACCCCCTTTTTTAAATTCAGGGTAGTAATAAATTTATGGAAAGAATAATAATGTTTTGGGAAAAAAATGCAGGTTTCTTGCTCAGCTTATAAAGAATTTAGACATTGATTCTCCACCCTAAAAATAAGAAAAAGCTGAACAACATGAAATAATCGCAACTCTTCTGAGATATAGCTGAAAAATAAGGCCACAGGGCAAATAAGTGACCCCAGATTTGGAGAGACAAAGAGGAGGTTACCAAGAATCAGAAATTCTAGACGAGAATCATGCCCTGCAACCAGCGCTGGGGTAGGAAAACCTGAACTGCAATTGATGAATTGCCGGAGGTTCAGGATCTACAAGTCTGAGAATTAAAAACTCCAGGAGAACCCAGTTATTAAGAAATTTCCCCACTTCTATTAGTTTGACCTCAAAGAGCATGGCCAGTTTCTCACAGTTAATGATGGAGAAAAGTCCCCTTGTAGCTATGCAATGAGGGGGAAAAAAGTAAACTCCTGAAATCTGTTCATTAAAAAGCCCGTACTTGAGATAGCATTTTGCCAGAACCTGAACTGTGGGGGAGTTTTCAGTACATAACCAACTCCAGCTAATAGAAATACGCAGCTCCAGCTTCTCTAGGCATCCTGCCCCATGTGGGTAAGATCCTAACTTGTGAAATTCACAGGCCCAGAGTTGCTAACACTAAGACTTAATCATAGACTGTAAAATGCACATCTTCGTACCTTACAAAGCCTACTTGCAGCAGTTCTTTTTATCAGTACTTTATGTCTCCCTATCAAGAAAGGGATATCAAAAGGCAAAAAAATACCAGTCATATTAAAACTCAGCATATTAAAATAAAAGGCTTACTAAAAGACAAAAATAAATAAACAGTTCCAACAGAAATAGCAAGCACCTAAGATAAGGCTTAGACATGGTAGACATGTGGGAATTATCAGACTAGAAAGTCTAAAAATTGTGATTAATTTGCTATAAGTTGTAACAGATAACGTAGACAGCATGCAGGAGCATATAGATAATAACAGTAGAAATAGGGGAATTCTAAGGAAGACTCAAAATACTAGAGATTGAAAACTATAACAAAAATTAATAATACCTTGGCGGGGTTCATTAGACGAGACAGAGCTGAGGAAAGAACATTTGACTTGAGGATCAAAAGTTGGAAAAATCCAAACTTGAGAAACAAAGAGAAGTGGATAGGAAACTAAGAAAAACCAGAAATTTCAAGAACAGAACATCTAAGAACTGTAGAATAACTCCAAAAGTGTAATGTGCATCTAATTGTAATGCCAAGAGAACAGACAAAGGAGCAGAAGAAATATTTGAAGCAACAATAACTGAGATGTTTCAGATACTAATGTCAGACACCAAACTACAGATGCAATATAGTTAGAAAATGCCAAAAATGATAAATACCCACAGATAATAAACTGTGAGAATATTATATTCAAATTTCAAAACTCAGTGATAAAGAAAATCTTGAAAACACTTTTCCTATAAGCAAAGATAAGAATTGCATCCAAACTCTCCCCACAAATCATGAACACAAGAAGGGAGTTGAGTGAAATGTTTAATGTTGAGAGAAAAGAAAAACATTTAGAATTCTGTACTCTGAAATTATTCTTCAGAAATAAATGAGA